>VDFB02121358.1:0-34075 GCA_007258455.2 Sequoia sempervirens
TGAGAGAGGGAGAGGGGGTAGGAGGGAGAGTCTTGAGGGAGAGAGAGAGGGTAGAGGGTAGAGGGTTTAAGGGTTAAGAGTTTAAGGTTTAGGGTTATGGGTAGAGGGGAAAGATAGAGGGATTCAGTGAGAGAGGGAGGGAGTGGGAGAGAGATAGAGGGTTAAGGGTTAAGGATAGTGTTGGTTGTTTTTACTATAACCAGGTTGGTCTTCTAATCTACCTATGGAATTTCCAATTCCAATCAAGGGAAACTCGAAGGACTTGGACCAACTAACAAGGATTTTAAAGGCCTCCTACACTTTGGGCTCTGCATGACCCAGGAGGGTGATCCCTTAATGTGTTTGCAACCTCTGCACCATTATCGTAAACATCATTAACAAAAAAAGAGAATCTCATTTAATAGCTCAACATAATAGGATAATATTGAATAGAATTGGTTGTTCATCAGTAATATCAACTATTTGGAGCATGAGATAACCACAACACATTCCACAATGTAAAATAGTCATTAATTTGCAATTTGTAGCAAGCGCAAGGTAAAGAAAAATAAAATACTAAAAAAATTAGTACAACTTAGATCAGTGCCATATATCCATTGAGGGAGTAAAATTCATAAACATCTAAGGGTTTATGACAGATTTAACACATAACATATAAGATCCTTGAGAACATTGCTTTACAATTTCATCATGTATTCTAACCAAATACTACTTATCAAATCCTTATACAAAACATATCCACCTACAATCCCATTCAACCATTTTAATTAATTCCTTGAATTAAAGCCAAAACATAAATAATCACTAACTCATTTGACTGCAAAATTCGATGAAAATGTCCTACGAAATATGTATAATTTGATGTATCGTCGAGTGCTTGTAAAATTTGATGTGCAATTTTCAATTTTTTAAAAGTTTATCCCTGACGTTCGACAAAATTTTGACGAACCTGGGTTTCGTCAAAATGTCAACTATTAGTTTTGTTGAAATTTTGACAAACATGAAAAATAGAAAAAAAATCAAATTGTGGTCGACATAAAGAAAAGTGAGTTCGTTGATTTATTGCAACAATGTTTTTCTCTACTTGAGACAGTTTGTGGAGAACTAAGGACGATTTTCTTAGGAAAAAAAAACAAAAAATCAAGAATATATCGCCAGGTTGAGGGTAGTCATTGTCTTTTTGCAGAATTCAGTTGTGAAGTCAGATTTGTAGTTCCAGGTTTGAAAATTATATTTTAAAGCAACATCTCATCAGATTTCATTTTTAGAGGTCTAGATTTTTGAGAATTTCATGTCCAGATTTTGTTGTGTGGAATCACCATAAGATCACAACCAAGGAAAAAATTCTTGTGACTGTAATTATGTGATCCATAACTCTATTGGTCATGTGGTACAGTTGTGCTATAACAAATAGAGGATACATTCATGTGTGACCCAAGTTTAATGTGGCTATGTTGTGATAGAAATGGAGGCACTCATATAATGTAGTTAATTTAGGTTGTATAATGTAGGTGTCAATCATCATTGGGTGCATTCAGGTTGTCTTAAGTTTAACATGTTAGGATGTAATTATAGCATGATCGAAGAGTGATTAACTCTTGCTGCAATAAAGATCTTATAACTCTGGTTGATATGCAGAGTGGTTGTGTTATATCAATTATGTAGTGCATTCAAGCACAATCCATGTTTAATGGGCTATTTTAGAGAGTGATCAAGATTTTCTAAACCTTATGAATGTTACTTAAAAGTGTATAGCTTAAACTACAAACCAAGTTTGTTATATACTTGAATGCAATCTTAGGTTACCACAAACTATAATAATGTGATTTGCTAATAACCATTATGGAAAGTATTAAATCAAGACCCATGCTATATAGGATACATTTCCCTGATTAGGTTTACATACCTTAAAGATCAAACACAAGCTTCCCACACACTCTAGGATGCAATCCAAGATCATACTACAACTTTGTCAATATAACTAATTTTCTGACCCAAGATTTAAGGTTGTTTCTTAATACCAACAGAAACATTAGTAAGAGCATGATTAGGGTACAAACCCTAGGCCTTCGTAGAAAAATAAACAATAACTATAGTGGATTAGTGAGGTTGCAATACCATAAATATTGAGACATTGTAGCTAATAACAAAATCTTGCAATCTAAATATTGTAGCTAATAACAAGCACACTATGTAGCTTAATGACATTTGTAAATGCAATCTACGGTAAGAAGAATGATAGTCACTTGAAATGTGACAGTCAAAAAGAGGCTGAGCAGTGATAAGATAATAAAGCTCAAACCTTGCATAGTAAAGTGGAGATTTTAACAGTGAGTTTCCTTACCCCCTTGCTAACCTTAAGGGTTTTTCAAATTCTTTTGGTAGTGTTAGACAAGGCAAATGCAATCAGAGAATGACTACCCAAATGAAGTAACAGTGGTAATCATAGGTTCAATGTTTCTTCTTAGCCATTAATGTATAATGGAGGTAGTGGATTGCATGTTTGAGTAGTGTTTTGAGACTCATCAAAGATGGGAGAATAGTGAATAATACCTTGTGGACTATGAAGTAGTGTCAATAAGGTTGAAGGATCTTAAGAACTACAATACCATGAAACAATGAGTTCCCTATAGTAAGTAGGCAGTCTATAGGGCATAGTTTGATTTTATAGAAGGATGCTTATGAAAAGAATCTTCAAGTGATAGTGAGTGAGTTGTTTGAGATTGCAACTGAGGGTGCAATGCCTAGTCTTAAAGGAATTTAATAAAGAAGTAAATGTGCAAGAAAATAAAATCATACACAACAAACAATTCACAATGTTATCTTGCATAATGCCTTGAGTTTGAAGACAAAAATCTCATTTTATATTGATGAAAGTGGTGATCTTAATGGTTAATCACTGGAAACCATGATTTTAAAACATGCTATTGTGCTTATGGAGGCAATATTTTAAGCAAGGCACTGAGTGGTGGTTTGGAACAATGGCAGGCATGAAGGACTTGCTTTATATGCATACTATGTAGTCTAGTTTAAGACATCGTTCTTAGAAGAGATTGAAGGTAGATTATGGAACTCAAGGGTTACTATGAAAATGATTAAAGCAAAGACTGAGATCTATTTAAAAGCCATGGTCATGAAGATATTAAAGATTTCACATGCAAAACCCTAGTAGCTGGAGTAATGAATATAGTGCCAAAGAGGATAGTGTGCTGGGGTAGATTTAGGAGATCTCCACATTATCTAATTATAGGGAAATACATCATTTATTTATTTTTTTAATTAAAAGAAATAATTCTAAACCCTATATAGGATACATTGATACTTCAAAATCCTCTGAAGGAATTTGAGATTATGCAAATATATGTCAAGTAAATACCTAGATTACAAATAGTAGCGGGAACAATGTAATATTTGTTGAACAAAGTAGGAATGAGATAAGCAGCAATGAATCATATGCCTACTTTCATGCACATCTCCTCACTATTCTCTATCATTATTTACGGAAACACTTCTCCATTTTGGCGGCCTATGATTAGAAATAATGTTTTGACAAAGGTTTTAGAGTATGTTTATTAAAATGAAAACTCCATTCTGCTGGGCTACGCCTAAAAATAAAATTTTGAAAAAAGTTTTAGGGTACGTTTATTAAAGTTTTAGAGTATTTGGTAGGCTATATTTTTTATTCCTTAAATGATTTATTCAAATGGATTGTGACTAAATAAATGACTAACTATTTAGTCATTTTTATTTGTGTGACTAAATAATTTTTAATCAATGACCAAACTAGTAATTTATTTACTCATTTATAGCTGAGCTACAAAAAATGAGCAAAATTTAGTCATTTTTAGTTGTTGTGACTAAAAGTTTTATTCACCTAGTCATTTATTTGCCAAATTCTACTAGTGTGTGCTTCCTTGTGCGATTAGGGCTCTCTCAATGTTGAGGGCCCTAGGGATAAGCTCATCATAAGAAGTGATACATTGAATCTTTAACTAAAAGGATAAATCCATATTGACATTAGCAATGATGATTCTGACTTGTTCCTTAGGAATGGGTCACTTGCTCTTACTAGCTCGCTACCTCCATTGTTGTAGGAAGTTTGCGGTTAAGTTCAATATTATGATTTTATGAGTCTTAATGGTTGGAAATCATAGTAAAATCAGAATTTAATAAGTTTTGGAATTAGCATTTTAAAGTGTTTTTTGGGGTCATTAACTTTAGACTATCTTCTCTTTTGCAAGGGTGGTTGCATGCCAAATTTTTGAGGTGTAAAATGCTCCAGAATTATTAGATTTTATTTTTTGTCTATGAATAAAAATTATTGGAGTGTAGGAGTTTAATATTTTTTGAAGATCTAAATCATGTAAAGCTTGGTAAAGAAAAATCATGTCGAGGATAATATTAGTCGAGAACAAAATGAAGGGACAGTTGCCAGAATGTGGGATAGATTGAAAAGAAAGGGTGATAGGAAATGTTATTGTCCTTGCAATAATTGCAAGGGCTTAAAGTTGAGAAGAATTTTAATCACAACAGCTGATAAACATTGTAGGCAGCATGGTCACATTGAAGGGGGGCATGATTATCATCCATTAGTAAGTTGTTCATTATATGTGTTTATATTGATTGAATTTGTAAATGTTTATATTGTTTTAACATTATATATATATATATATATAATCACTTGATCATGATCATGGTTTATTTGTGTCTATCATTATTATAAAGGTGGGGTGCCCTAGGGTAGATGATATGGATTATCATGGCCCGAAGAATGTGGTTTTCCAAGCGGACAAGCATGGAGCTGTGAATATCGAAGTTGAAGTGAATGATCCTATGGAAGAAGATGATCATGTGCCAGAAAACACTGTTGAAGATGATGGTACAAATACATTGATCCATGACACATTTAGTGGTAGAGCTAATCATGATAATCGAGATGACTTTGATGATGTTCATGATTTACCTATACTTGAGAAGGCATACAAGCCCCTTTATGAAGGCTGCCAAAAAACTCTTCTCTCTATTATATTTTTGTTATTGAACTTGAAGGTTATGAATGGTTTATCAAACATAGAAATCTCACGAATGTTAAGGTATGTCATATATGTCATCTTTTTTCATCTATTTTAATTGTTGTTAGTTCATCAGTAGTAAATAAAGGATAAAATATGTACCATTAATATTATTTATATTAACAAATTATTTTTTTTGTAGATTAATTGGTGAATTTTTGTTACCACCATCAAATATTTTACCTTGCTCATACTGACATTTATTTGCCATTATGAAAGATATTGGAATGGAGTATCAAGCAATAGATGTATTTCTCAATGATCATATTATATATCATCAACAACATGAATTTGCAACAGAATTCCCCGAATGTCATATCAATAGATATCGAACAACTCAACTAACAAAAAAGGTGTCTCGCAAGGTTCTTCGTTATATTCCTATTATTCCACGTATGCAACGATTATTTAGGTGCAAAAGTTTATCGCAATTTATGGATTACTATGCACGGAATAGAAGTGGAGATGAAATTATTCGAATGCTTGCAGATGGTTTTGCATTTAAGGACATAGAGGAAAAATGGCCACACTTTAAAGAAGAACCTCATAATATGAGGTTTTCATTGGGAGCAGACGGTGTCAATCCATTTGGAGAGCTGAGATCTATTTACTCGGTGTGGCCTATTTTTGTTATCAACAATAACATTCCTTCATGGATGTCAATAAAGAGGGAGCACATAATGTTGTCAATGATTGTTCCAAGTAATTTTTTACATCAATTTTCTTTAACGTAGTAGCATCTCATTTGTCTTTTTTTTTGCATAATGACTTTATATTTTTTTCATTCAATAGTCATGTACATTAATTTATATATATTGCAGTAAAATGGTTATAATAATTATGTAATATTTATGTTCATTAAACTAGGTAAGTACCAAGTTAAACATATGAATGTATATATCGACCCTCTTATCGATGAGTTACTAAAGTTATGGAATGATGTCACTATGTATGACGTCTCTAGACCAATAGGACAAAGACAATTTCAATTCCATGCAATGCTTATATGGAAAATTCATGATGCCCCATGGCTAACACATTTTTCTGGTATGTTATATCGTTCGACTGCACTTTAACAATATTTAATTTGATGAAGTAGATATGCATGTTTTTAAAATAATCTATTCATTATATACAATTAAAAAAATTGGCATATTCAATCCAATTATATATGATCTTGCAGATCTTCAAACAAAGGGAAAATTTGCATGTCCAATTTGTGATCCAAAAATGAAATCTCGTTGTTCAACAATTTTAGGAAAGCAGGTGTTTGATGAGTATAGGAACTTTCTCCATAGAAATCATAAGTATCGAACTACTGAAAAACATATTTTCAATAGGAAAGAGGAGACTACATCAAAACCACAAAGAATGACACCTCACCTATGGAAGTTGGAATATAACATAATTAATCGTCAAGGTTATACATCGGATCAAATTGTTTATCTATCATATATGTATGATATGTTTTGAATTTATATTTTTATATTGTGTTGTGTTTATTCATATTTTAATTGACAATGATTGTCATTGTTAATTTTTTTAACTTATATGCTTCATGAAGGTCATCAAGGCATTAATGGTTGGCTTCCACAGGGATTGAAAAGTTATCCTAGACAATTTAATAGGTTGCCCTACTATGAGAATCTACAAATTGTGCATCTGTTTGATACAATGTATATAAAAAAGAATATAACAGAAATGTTATGGAAAACATTGGATGGAAGGCATGACAAAGAAAAAATTGTCAAAAATTGTA
Organism: Sequoia sempervirens; assembly: GCA_007258455.2. Lineage (NCBI taxonomy): Eukaryota > Viridiplantae > Streptophyta > Pinopsida > Cupressales > Cupressaceae > Sequoia > Sequoia sempervirens. The sequence continues at coordinate 6,832 of VDFB02121358.1, forward strand.
GTGACATTCAGGAAGCCAATCATGCAATGAAAAATTTTATTCAATTAAATAGCGATGAAGACCAAATTAATATAAGTGCCCTTCCTTGGTTATTAACAGAGCAGCAAAGCAATGCTATAAAATAAGTCATATGAAAAATTTGATTTTCCACAGAATTTGCTGCAAACATAAACAATATAATAACAAAGAAAGGTGAATTTGGGTCAGGGATGAAAACACATGATTGGCATACCTTCATTAAGGTAATTATTCTGGTATATTATATACAATTTTATAATGCATGTACTTTTCAGTGTATTGTGTTTACTACTTTTGGAAAAATAATGAAAAGATCATTTTATAATTGTTGCAGTACGTTCTACCTCTATCTCTCCCAGAAAACTTTGACAACAATGTCAAGCAAGTTATATATGATCTTGGAAAATACATGAGGTAAGTAGTGATATTTGTTCAATTCACTGTATACATCTTATAATTACCATTTGTTTTAATTCTTATGTAATATACTGTATATTTTTGTTAAATCTCGTTAATATATTTGCACCTTGAATCACTTGTAGATGGTTATCTAAAGAAATCCATAAAGAAGATATAAATTATTGGAAGAGAAAAATTCCTCATCTAATGTGTGAAATGTAAAAGTGTCTAACTTTGACATTTTTCAATGCACAAGAACACTACCTCATATACCAAGTTGAAGAGATTGAATTGTGTGGACCTATACACACAAGGTCAATGTGGATGGTTGAAAGGCACTTAAAATTTTTGAAGGCTTTGGTTAGACAAAGAGCACATCCTGAGGGATATATGGTATACCAGACCATGGTATACATTAGTGAATATCTTCCTAAGTTTGCAACAAAGATCCATGTAGATCGCATTTGGGATCCCAAATCCATTAACAAATTTGAAGGGGAGTACCTGATGGGGAAAAGTAGATTGAGGAAAGTGAGAGATAATTATAAGATGGTCATGGAGATTAATTGGAATACATTTTATATATGGTTTTTATGTATATTGTACTTATTTAATTTTTAATCTTCAATATACATCAATTATAAATTAAGGTCGTATACTGTGGTATTTAACTAATTATACATTGTTTGTGAATTTCAATTTTTTGATAGAGTTGGTCGAGAGTGGGATGCACTACATTTGTACGTCACCAACAATCTTGATTGGATGACGGTATGGATTGAACGATGTCAACAATCTCGTCGCACATTAACATGGGAAGGTGTGTCTTCATTGGTTAAAGAAGCTCATAATAATGAAGATTCCAATGTTACACAAAGAGAAATTGATTTAGCATATGGTTTAAGAGATAAACAGGTACATATAAATATATTAATCACCCATATTATTTAATTATTTTCAATTATATTGATGTATATATATGTTGAGATTATTTTCTTTGCATACATTCATCCAAGAATAAATATGTTTATCAACTGACGATATTGCAATAATTTTTAGATGTTTGACATATTGTAGGTGAAACACCACAACGCTATGTGGTGTAATGGTCATAAATTTTGAATCAAAATGTTGGATGACATGAAGAAAACTTGTGATTCTGATATAACTGCAGTCTTTCAGGTGACTAATGTTTCATCTAGAAGCGATATACATCAAAAAGTCTCAAAAAATTGATACTATGGGATTTTGGATGATATACTTGAGTGTGACTTTAAGTCCTTCAGATTAATTATGTTTGTCATCCTATGGTACAGGCTACGATTGAATGAAAATGATCCTGAGAGAATGATTATTGAACATGATAATGGATTCACCATGGTTAATACAAGGTTGATCGAGCGAGCTGGAAATGAGCCCTATGTTCTTCCAAGCCAATGTGAGTAGGTATTTTACTCAAAGGTTCCAGGTAAACCAGGTTGGTCATTTTTTGTTAGACATGATCAAAGAGGAAGGCTGATAAAGTATAATGTGGTGGAAGAAGAAGATACCAAAGAACTAGAAGATGATGTAGATGATAATCAGGATCAACAGTTAGTTGATGATGTCCCTAACAAAGATGTCAAAGAGGAGGAACTAGATCATGATGATGTAGGAGTTAATGTTCATGAAGATGATATCCGTGTGGATGATGACATTATCGAAACTGATATCGATGATGATGATGATGATGGTATGACCAATCCTTACAATTTTGAATCTGGATCAGATGATACATACAAAGAGTTGGATAAAGAAGAAAATCAATGACATTGAAATGTATGAGTTATGCGATTATATTATCTATTTGATATTAATTTCTTGATAGAATTATATTTGACTTATGTGGTTACATAATTAATTCATGATATTTTTAATTTTTATGCCATTACATAATTAATTTAATGATGTACTTTTTAATGTTTGAAGGTCAAAAATTAAAACATTTCAATAGTGATGTTAACAACCTTGAAATTAGTGTGTTTTATGTTTCATGTGATCATAAAAGATTAAAAAGTCAGTTGTAGAGGTGGTTATTCAGTGGTTGACGTGTAAATTCCTTTCAAAGTCATAAAGTGATCATTGTAATGGTTGTTGATGGTTGACGATTTAAAATAAAAGTTCTTAAAATTCAAAAATTTGTGTTTTTCTTCAAAATTTCTGTATTTTTCTTGTTATGCAGCACTATACGCTCACATGCAGCCATATTTTTATGTGAAATCAATTCCAGGTCGTGAAGATATGTGTTAAATTTGATTTGAATCTAATTTGAGGGCTTAAGGCATTGATTTGAGTTAGAAAGCTTCATTTCTTTGCATACAACTCGATTACCCTATTTTTGAAGGTTTTGTAGTCCAAATATGATATAAAGGGGCTCTTACACTATTTGTGATTATTGTAGCTTGTGTAAGAGGCCCCATGCATACTTTTGTAATTGTAGGATGCATGAATAGGGCGTAGGATGAGAAATAAAGAAGGTATAGCTACAGTCCTCAAGAGTTTTGTTAAGAAAAGCATGTGAAATGAGAGGTACTTTCTGGCCTGATATTTGTTTTCTCCTTCATTTTCTATAAGAAGTATTTCAAGGCCAGAAGTACGTGCTAGCAAGTTAGATATTTTTTGGTCGAGTCTAGGTAGAGTTGCAGAGAAAATTGTAAAGTTCGATGGTTTTAAGGAAAATGCAATTTAGGTTTTGAGTCATTCTATAGTAGGTTTTGAATTCATGGGGATTTGATGTTTTATGACAGTACTGGCATTTGAATTGAAATGGTTAATTCAAACTCATATCTCTCCATTGTACATGCATATCTGGATTTTGAATAATATAGTCAAGGGTTTTCTCGTTCATCTCACTCTTGTGGTGTGTATGATTTCTGTTTTGGCTTTAATTCAAGGAATTAATTAAAATGCTTGAATGGGATTGTAGGTGGATATGTTTTGTATAAGGATTTGATAAGTAGTCTTGGGTTTAGAATACATATTGATGAAATTATGAAAATTTTTCTCCAAGGATCTTATATGTTATGTGTTAAATTTGTCATAAACCTTTAGATGTTTATGAATTTAACTCCCTCAATGGATATATGGAATTGATGTAAGTTTTACTAATTTGTATGGTTCAGTGTTTTGTTTGTCTTTACCTAGCGCTTGATACAAATTGCAAATAAATGAAGCTATTTTACAACTTTGTGGAATGTGTTTGTAGTTATCTCATGCTCCAAATAGTTGATATTAGCATTGAATAGCCAATTCTATTAGGTGTGTATATTTATTATGTTGAGCTATTAAATGAGATTATATGTTGTTGTTAATGTTGTTCACGATAATGGTGCAAAGGTTGTAAACACATTAAAGGGATCAACCTCTCAGGTCTTGGGAGATCCCAAAGTGTAGGAGGTCTTTTAAATCCTCTTGGGTTGGTCGAGGTCCTTGAGCTGCCCATGATTGGAATTACCAAATTCCATGTAGGTAAAATTAGAAGACCAACTTTGGTTAGAGTAAAACAACCAGTGCCAGGAGGAGAGAGAGATAGAGGGATTTAGTGAGGGAGAGATGGAGGGAGTGGGGAGAGAGATAGGAGTAGAGGGTTAGGAGTAGAGGGAGGGAGGAGATAAAGAGTGAGTGAGAAGAGGGCGCAGAGAGGGAGAGGGAGTGGGAGATTGAGACTTGAGGGGAGGGAGGAGTGGGAGAGAGATAGAGGGTAGAGGGTTAAGCGTACAGGGTAGAGGGTTTAAGGTTTTAGAGTTTAAGGGTTAATGGTTTAGGGATTAGGGTTAAAGGTAGAGGGGAGACAGATAGATGGAGTGAGTGAGAGAGAGAGACCTGAGAGAGGGAGAGGGGGTAGGAGGGAGAGTCTTGAGAGAGAGAGAGAGGGAGGCAGTGGGAGAGAGATAGAGGGTAGAGGGTTAAGCATAGAAGGTAGAAGGTTTAAAGAGGTTTAGAGTTTAAGGGTTAAAGGGTTTAGGGTTTAGGGTTAAAGGTAGAGGGATAGAGAGTGAGTGAGAGAGAACTGAGAGGAGAGGGAGTAGGAGGGAGAGTCTTGAGAGAGAGAGAGGGAGGAGTGGGAGAGATAGAGGTGGAGGTTAGAAGTTTAAGGGTTAAGGAGTAGGGGGCTAAGGGTAGGCTGGAGAGACTTAGGAGAGAGGGAGGGGGAAGGGAGAGGGGGGAAAGAGAGGGGAGGAAGGGGAGAGAGACTGAGAGGAGGAGTGGTGCTGGGATGGAGACGAGGAGGAGGGAGAGAGAGAGGGAGGGGTGGGATATAGATAGAGGGGAGAAAGGGTTAAATTAGAGGTAGAGGTTTAAGTGTTTAGGGTTAAGGGTTAGGGTTTAAGGTTTACAAGGGTAGAGGGAACACATAGAGGAGTGTGTAGAGAGATAGAGATACCTAAGAGAGGAGAGGGAGTGAGAGGGAGAGACAGAGAGAGAGAGAGATTAGAAGATTAGAATTAGAAGTTCAGTTTAAAGACTAAGAGGTTTAAAGGGAGTTTAAAGGTTAAAAGAATTAGAAGAGAGAGAGATAGAAGTGGAGTGAGAGAGAGAGGGCTGAGAGAGAGGGAGAGGGGAGTAGGAGGGAGAACTTGAGAGAGAGAGAATTAGGGTTTAAAGGGTTAATGGTTTAGGGTTATGTAAGGTAAATGGGAGGAGAGAGATAGAGGGATTTAGGTAAGGGGAGAGGAGGGAGTGGGAGAGATGAGAGTAGAGGGTTAATGGTAGAGTGTAGAAGGTAGAAGGTTAAGTGTAGAGGGGAGGGAGATAAGAGTGAGTGAGTGAGAGAGAGATACCTGAGAGAGGGAGAGGGTGTAGGAGGGTGAGACTTGAGAGAGAGAGGGAAAGAGGGATGGAGTGGGAGAGAGATAAGGGGTAGAGGTTTAAACATAGAGGGTAGAGGGTTTAAGGGTTTAGAGTTTAAGGGTTAAGGGTTTAGGGTAGAGGAGAGAGAGAGAGAGAGGAGAGAGAGAGAGAGAGAGAGAGGGGGGAGGCTAGGAGGGAGAGACTTGAGAGAGAGAGATTGTAGAAGGTTTAAGGGTTTGGGGTTTAAGGGTTAAGGGTTAATGGTTAATGGTTTAGGGTTTATGGTTATGGGTAGTGATGGAACTTCAAAGTTTTGTTCTCTGTGTTCTATTTTATCCTGCCTTGTGTCTCTGGTCATCTATGGTGTTTGGGAAAAGCCTAAGGATGGGGTTTTACCTTCATCTTCATGTAAAACCCTAGTGTTCATCTTACACATTGGATGGGATATATTTGTCTGTTACTTTTTGGGAAGGTTTTAAAATTACTTAAGCCCCATTGCTTCATCTAGGCTGGGCCCCCTTTTATTTTATCATTTTATTTCCTTCACCTGACTTTATTTTTCTAAAGTCTTTTGTTGGTCCCATGTTCCCTCATTAAAAAAACTTATGTCATTGTTTGTCATTGGCCTAGTGATGTCCCCTTATTCCTTTAAGGGAGAGGGCCCAGTAGTCGTGCAGGCTAACTTTCTTAGCATGTAGCAATTGACTGGAATATCGTAGAACCTTCATTTTTTTTGAAATGTAGACTTGTCTCTTATTTATCTATAACTAAGGTTTTGAGGCACAAATCATCATGCAACTCGCCACATCGGCAGATGTTTTTAGAAGTGTCTAAAATTTGACTTTTTAAAGGTTCAACCAAAACTTAATCATGGAACCCCAATAGTTGAACCAAAAAAATATCATTTGTTGCTTGTAGAATATGATATTTTTATTTAAATTAAAATTAATATACAACCTAAGTGGACCAAATACTTATTGATAGCCATAAATATTTGATATCTCTACCTTTTATATTCAACACATATGGACTAATAGTTGAACACAAAAAATCTATTTGTTGTTATAAAAAAAATACATAATTATTTAAAATACAACTTATATTGAACAAAAATTGGCTAATAGTTGAACACTAAAACTTAATAAAAATCCTTCACATTTAATGGGAAAATACATGTTATTTATTGTGCTCACCTTTTATATTTTTGATAGGAAAAAATATTAATATAAAATTATCCAATGCTTGTGCATTGCTACCCCAATTGTTGTACACATAAGAACAATATTTTTTCACTATGATAACAATACTTGTTTAAATGAGTGTCTTATTTTATTAAATGAGCATTTTATTTTTTAAATGATATACTTATAGTGGAGAGTTGTGATATTTTATTTGAAACAAAAAAATTCTTATTTCACTTCTTAATGAATGTATTTATGTTTTTCTCATATAACATTTAGAGGTTCTCATGTGTTCAAGTATGGGTCCATTTTTTTTATCAACATTTGGTTTTTTCTTTATTTACATTTGGACTGTTTATTTACAATATATAGTATAAATATGTGGTAAGACTGGGTATTATCATCATGATTGAGTGCGCCCTCTCCCCTAATAAATGTTTTTATTTTGTAGAGGGACAAGTTCGCATGGCCGTAGATCAATCGTCGTGTGATCTCATTCGTTCCCCACCATCCTATGATGACCCCACCACACTGTCTTCGTTGATCATGATATCACAGGCGAGTGCCACATGTCTCATCTGGTGAAGCCAAAGGAATGATAAATACTTTGATGTGTCTTTAATACATTATGCTGTGGGTTACTAAAGCAGTTATAAGATGCATGTGTTTTAAATCAACGAAGATGTTATAATCGCAGTAGAAAGGTGCTCGATTGTTATTAACAAGGCTGGAAACTATGTTGAATGAATAGGATTGTCGATGGTTGAGATCCATGGTTTCCTGCCATCGCGTGATCAAAAGTTGTGAGGTCTTTATTGATTGTGATATCACAAGCGGGCGCCACGTGGATCTCCTTGGAAATGAGTAGTATGGTGGGCCCCTTATTGCCACGATGGAGACTATGTCAGTTTTCTTTGAAGGTAGTCGTCTGATGATCTCACAAAGGTGAAGGATCGATGGCTAATATTTGAATATGCATCAAATGCGATTAGATCCATTCATGCAGTGCGCGAGTAAGCTTTAATGGCAGCCATCACATCTACTGCCATGGTTTGATCAAAATAGAGAAACTATTCTTCTGCTTTTGGTATCACAAAGCATTCAGAACATCTTAAATGGGGATTGTCAGTGGATATGTTCTGTATAAAGATTTGATAAGTAGTATTGGGTTAGAATACATGTTGATGAAATTGTAAAGCAATGTTCTCAAGGATCTTATATGTTATGTGTTAAATATGTCATAAACCCTTAGATTTTTATGAATTTGACTCCCTCAATGGATATATGCCACTGATGTAAGTTGTACTAATTTGTATGGTTCAGTATTTTGTTTGTCTTTACCTAGTGCTTGCTACAAATTGCAAATCAATGACTATTTTACACTATGGAATGTGTTGTAGTTATCTCATGCTCCAAATAGTTGATATTATTGATGAACAACCAATTCTATTCAGTATTATGCTATTATGTTGAGCTATTAAATGAGATTATCTATTTTTGTTAATGTTGTTTACGATAATGGTGCATAGGTTGTAAACACATTAAGGGATCACCCTCCTAGGTCTTGGAGAGCCCAAAGTGTAGGAGGTCTTTAAAATCCTTGTCAGTTGGTCCAGGTCCTTCGAGTTTTCCTTGATTGGAATTGGAAATTCCATAGGTAAATTAGAAGACCAACCTAGTTATAGTAAAAACAACCAACGGGTAGAGGGGAGAGAGATAGAGGGATTCAGTGAGAGAGAGACGAAGGGAGTGGGAGAGAGATAGAGGGTAGAGGGTTAAGGGTAGAGGGGAGGGAGATAAAAGTGAGAGAGAGAGAGACTTGAGAGAGGGAGAGGGGGTAGGAGGGTGAGACATGAGAGAGAGAGGGAGGGATAGACGGAGGGAGTGGGAGAGAGATAGAGGGTAGAGGGTTTAAGGGTTTAGAGTTTAAGGGTTAATGGTTTAGGGTTTAGGGTTAAAGGTAGAGGGTGTTGGTTTGTTTTTTACACTGTAACCAGGTTGGTCTTCTAATCTACCTTGAGATTTCCAATTCCAATCAAGGGCAGATTGAAGGACCTAGACCAATTGATGAGGACTTTAGAAATCCTCCTATAGTTTGGGCTCTACAAGACATGAGAGGGTGATCCCTTAATGTGTTTACAACCTCTGCACCAATATCATAAACAACATTAACACATAACATATAATCCCATTAAATAGCTCAACACAATAGGATAATATCGAATAAAATTGGTTGTTCACCGATAATATCAACTATGTGGAGCATGAGATAACTACAACACAATCCATAGTAAAATATAGTCATTAATTTGTAATTTGTAGCAAGCTCTAGGAAAAGAAAAACAATTATTGAACTACACAAATAAGTACAACTTAGATCAGTGCCATTTATCCATTACAAGAGTCAAATTCATAAGCATGTAAAGGTTTATGAAAAAAATTATACATAACATATAACTTATAAGATCCTTAACAATATTGCATTACAATTTCATCAGTATGCATTCTCACCCAATACTACTTATCAAATCCTTATACAGAACATATCCGCCTATAATCCCATTCAAGAATTTTAATTAATTCCTTGAATTAAAGCTAAAATAAGGATTATACACACCACAATAGTGAGATGAATGAAAAAACCCTTAGTCATCTTATTCAAATTTCGGATATGCATGTACAGTGAAGAGACATGAGTTTGAATTTATCATTTCAACTCAAATGCTAGTACTGTTGGGTATGTGCAGGATCATAGTGCAAAAATAGGCCCTTAAGTGGCAAAAATTCAGAAAAATTAGTGTTAGGAAACTTGACGTAAATATTTGAATAAGTTATCTATATTATTTCAAAAATATGTAAGAATAGAATTTGTAGAAAATTGAATGTAGTTTCTAAAATACTAGGTTTATTTAAAAATAAATAAAATCTATTTGGTGAAAATTTGAAATTTCAATGCAGAGTACTTAAATTTTAGGGAAAAAAATAAGAAGTAGGTGTCTATCCGACCACCCTAACCATAATAAAATGATAATATTTTTGTAAGATTTTATATATAAGTAGAGGACTCATGTCCAGATGTGATGCATATTTTTTGTAATTTTTTCCAAGTAAATAATTAATTATGAATTTTTTATTACAACTTTTAGAAAATATAAAAACTCATCTGCGACCACCTTAACTTGGTCAAAACTTCATGAAATTTAATTTTTCTTTTTTTAATCCTATAGTATGTGAAGCATAGAATGCGACGCATGTTTTGGATTCAAAAAATATGATATCGTTTGAAAGTTATAGATGTTTTTCAATCAGCCTAAGAATTCAAAATCGATGATAGAATAACTCATAACCTAAATTGTATTTCTCTCTAAAACCATTAGACTTTACAATTTTCTCTGCAACTTCACCTAGACTTGACCAAAAATTATCTAACTTGATAATTCGTACTTTTGGCCTTGAAATCCTTCTTATAGAAAATGAAGGAGCAAACAAGCATCGGGACAGAAAGTACACATGTCACCAGCTAGTTGGCACACCTGGTGATATTCCAAAAATTGTTACAATATCCATCACCTTGGAGAATATTCTTGTTCATAATGTCAGCTAATAAAAGTTGATGCAACAACAAAAAACCACAAGAAACCCGCACCGAGAATGCCATCAAAGCAAAACTGGAAACCATTGTAACCGCAACATCTGATTTGCCACCTGTTAGTAGTCCATTCCTTTTACGCTTCCTCACTCAAATATTTAGTTACCCATTTATGGTATTCTTTATTAGTCAGCCAGTAAAAATTAATCACCTCATTCACCTTGGTATTATAAGGTGTATATTTTATCACCACTTGATTTACATCTCTTTCAAAAGCTTCCAAAAATGAGCAGGTACTAATGATTTTATCCATATAGCTCACCAACAATCCGTAATCTGACTCATCACAAATTAATTTAATTTGATCATTGATGACTTCACTTGCTTGATCCTGCCACTACTGGAGTGACCTGATTTTCCCCTGCTCATCAATTATATCTAGTAATAATGTGTTACCCCAATAATTAAAATTCTTCACCAATTCCCTAATCTTCCTACTCAAATAATTTGGTAGGGTCTGAAATCTTTGCAATGATTTAACCAACACTTGAGTAGGCTTTAATGATTGGGGCCTATTATTTGTATCAAACCTTGAAGCCTTATACATGACATCCAAATCACTAGCCCTAGGGATCCAATTTTCAATCAATGGTATCACTACTTCCTGATCCCTATCAATATTCTTTATTGCATCTAACAAAAAAGAATATAAAGAATGTATAGATAGCAATTTACTATCAACCTTTTCATTTAAATTCCTCAAGACAGTAGTAACAATCTCCTTTTTCTTTGAAAGAGATCCCTCCTCACTTACCTTCAATGATGTCTGCAATTCATCAATTCTTTGCAAGAGATGCTTCTTTGTAGGATCAACAGATCAGTCTGTTTCTTCATCAATTTGTTCTAAAGGAGGGGTGAGAGAAAGATTTTGACTGGGAGACCCTAGTGTGGAAACAATTGGAGAAGCTATGGAAGGTAATGTACTGGTCCCTAGAGCACTTGATGTCTCCCCAATCCATTTATACCTAAACCTTTCCACCTCAGTCTACAACTCAACATTCCTCTATTGCATCTTGTTCTATTCCTCAATCAAAAGGTTATGCTTCTCCATTAGGCTCTTCTTTTCAACCTCCCCCCTTTCAGCAGTCTTTTGGGACAATTTGGCCACATTCACAGTCAAATTAGTGGCCTCAGTGGTTGAGTTCTCTGAAAGCTCTCTTTATTATTAATCCTCCTCTAAACTTTGGATTAATATCCATAACATTTGGCTTTCTTCCTTGAGGGGCCAATGGCCAAATTGCCAAAGTTTCATATTCCTCACTGAAGGCAGAATCTTGCAATGCTGCCTTGAATTCTTCTTCAGAGTCTTGCAAAGGATGCTTGGACTTTAAAATAGCATTAAATTCTACAACATCTACAATTTCCCATTTAGGTAGAATCAACACACCAGCCTGACTCACCAGTCTTCTTCCCTCTTTAGGAGTGATGTTATTAAATTCCTCCATTAATTCAGCTTTTACCTCCTCATCATTATCCTGGTCTAACCTGTCAGGCCTTAGTTCTCTTCTCTTCTTACATTTCTCTTGATATTCTTCAAATTTCATCCTCCATACCAATTGCAAGTGTAGACACCGAAATTTGGTCTAAGCCTGTGATTTCAATATTCTTCATAATTTGTATTCTTCATGGTCATAATTAAATAATGTCAATTATTTAATTATTCTCTATAGTCTTCATTTCTTCTATTAATTAAATAATCTTAATTATTTAATTAATTCACACTTTTCTTTATTCTATCTGATTAATTAAATAAATACTTTTATTTAATTATGTTACTAATTAACCTTATCCTTCTTGTCAAATTAAATAAATTCTTATTTAGTTTACTCTTTATCATACTTCAACTATAATTAAATAAATTCTTTATTTATTTAATTATTCATTTAAATCCCTTCATCACTTAATTAAATAAATCTTATTTATTTAATTATTCTTCAAATATCAAATCTTGAATTAAATGAGTTATTTAATTCATGAATTCTATTTTAACGCATTCTTCTATATTTAGATAATTGTGTGAGTTATCTAAGTATTCACTTTTACTTGGCATCTATTTTAATCGGTTAGTTAACTCTGGATTAATGTTTGAATGGATTTCACAAGTAATCTATTTGTCATATCATTCAGTCATCTAGTTCTAACTCAATTGCATGTACATGCATATTAATTAAATATTCCTATTTAATTAATTAAATCTTGTGTGTGCAGTCAAATAGAGAGTTGCTTTAATCCATCTTCATCTTTGTCATGCAAAGATAATTCTTCTATTTTTGAATAACAAACTGGACAATTAAATCATTTATTTAATCTTTAATTCTATTTCTAATTTATATCACTCATGTCATTACTAACTATTATTAGAATGCATGACTAATCAGTCAATCTCAACCATCCGTTGATCTTTCAATCCTGGCCTGTTGTTCGAATAATCAATTTTCTATAAATTGATTTGGTCTCCATTATTCCAATCTCTCTCGAAATCTTATGACTTTTTGGAGCACCTATCTTGAATCTTTGATTTTTTGCTAAATCATTATCATAGGTTGTACTTGCAAAAACTCTTGAAAATATGAGGGAAATTATACTACAAATAGAAAAATGGAGAAGGGCAATCAAGATGAATCATGGAATTACGTACAAATTTGGTGAGATTGTTCAAGTTTTATTTACGTTTTTACTTTCCTTTGTTCTTTGTTGCTTATCATTAGATTGCATTTATATTTGCATTGCATGCTTGCTTTTGATCTTTTCTTTCTTCACTTTCTTGGCATTACATTTGGCGAACCCGACGTGAACTACTAACCCTCTTGATTGGCATTCCTTGTTTGAAGTTTTTGGTTTTTTTTGTCTTGAAGGGTGTAGTTAGTTTTGAATAATCTTGAAAATCACACTTTTGGGAGTCTTTTGAAGTCAAATACATAGCATGGTTGCATTCAGAAGGGTCGAGAGATGAAGATTCATATATTAAACTGCATATTTTCGTTAAGGGAAGCATTTTTTACAAGAAAAACATGATTTTTTTGCGGTTGCGAGCTAAAGTGACGCATTTGCAAGCCAAAATGATGCATTTGTGAATTAAAGTGATGCATTTGACTTAAAGTGACACATTTGCAAGCTAGAATGATGCATTTGTTACTTAAAGTGATGCGTTTGACTTAAAGTGATGCATTTGCAAGCCAAAATGACACATTTGACTTTCTGTGACGCGTTTGAGCCCGAATGATGCATTTGTGAATTAAAGTGACGCATTTGAATTAAAGTGACGCATTTGCATAACATAATGATGCAATTGATTTTTAATTTCATAGGTTTGTATGGAACAACACATCAGTTTGATGAAATGATGCAATTGACTTTTTGAACCGCATCTGACACTAGAAACGATGCATCTAAAAAATTTTGACGCATCTACAAATTTCTGAACCACAACTGACTGGTAAAATACCAAGAACACAATTGCAGAGAACATCGACACATCTGACTGGTAAAACAACAATGCAATTGATTGGTATGTTCCTTTTGTTTCTGTTTTCAGAAATCTAAAATTTTCAATTGATTTGTGTGTTACTAATATTGGATTTTCAGTGTGTGGGATTTTTTGTTTTTGGAGTTAATGAGTTTTTATAGGACAATTGACGAAGACAATACTGAAAACTACTAATGAATCTTTCTGCAGAATGCATGTCGAAGACCCTAGTTAATTTTTTGAAACAAATTATTTGGCAGTGTAGAAAATCTTTCATTTGGATTAAAATTAACAAGTGTCTACTATCTTTGGTGCAAAAGCACAATTGTGTAATTACCCTCATGATTTGGTACATCGAAGTATCCTCTCCCCTTGTGCATCTATGTGATTCTGGGTGTAAGAGAAATGGTTACCAACTCTAGAACTTGGGCCTGTTCTGGTGAGAAAAGGTACTCACCCCAAGATGACTCAGACTGGTAGCACCCTAAACCCAAGGGACTTCCAGCCAGTATATAAAAGTGGATTCTTGGGGAAAGCCCAAGAATCATGCGTATGGTTCCAAGGAGATGGATCCAAAAGGGGAATCTCACCACATGGATCATGCCCTACGAATGGAATGCCCGTATTAAACACCTTTTGTTTTAGAGACCAACCATTTTTGGCCATTGCTTAGTATAGTGTAGGGTATAGTATCATGCCCAAAGACACTCACTATTGATCCCCTTGAGTAGAGATAGCAGTTCTTGGGAATCATTTCCCAAAGAATTTGAAATTGGTGTGCTCAAATGACGTTAATGAGCTATGGAGGGGAGCCAATGCCACCAAATTTCTAAGCTATCCACTCTTGAGAAGGAAAGGTGTTTATCATGAATCCGGGGTATTTAGGTGGGCTATACCATGTATACAAACCCTTGGCCTTTTGGCCTATTAGGATGTGCTTATTTGTTGTCAACTTAAATGTTCTTTGAGTCCAAAATCAAACTGAAAATACTTTGTTTTATGATTGTCTTTGTTTGCTAGCATTTGATCACAAAAAATAAAGTCAATTTTTAATCTCAAATCACTGAAAAATACACAGAGAGTCGCAACTATTCACCAGAAGGTCACAATTGTTTTTTAGAGTCACATATGTTTTACTTCAAGTCGCATCTGTTATTTTCAATCACATCTATTTAGCGTAGATTCGCATCTGCTAGATTAGCTCGCACTTGCTTTGCGAAAAACCACATATGTTATATTCTGAGTCATAACTATCATTATGAGTCACATCTATTAGAAGGTTAACTGCATCTGGCAGAGTCAGACATTAAAATTTATTAGGGACACATAATTAATCATTAGAAAACCTCAACTATGAAATTTAACCACAACTGGTAAACTTAACCGCATATGTGAAATCCTGTGACACATTTCTGATTAGAAAACCAGAATTCACGATCATTGTCCAATAAACACGGTTATACTAGTCTTTCAGTTGAATTCCCATAGGTAGACTTTGAATAGAAATAGGAAAAGATTTTGCTCAATTTTGCATCCTTTAGGTTCATTTAGTCATTACCATAGTTGGCCTAATTCAGAGTTTGGTCTAATCTTAGAATACATATTACTTTTAGAGTACACTTCTAGGAAGGTCATTTTTACAAAATTTAGGATGGGTCCACCATCTACACTCTAGAAAAATCATAGCATCAATGAAATTTGTCATTGAACCTAGTCTTATCATTTTATCCTTTGTCCTACAGAGAGTCCTTCTAGCTCATCAGTCTAGTTAGGAAACTCAACTTGTCTTAGATCCTCATCCTACATTGGTTCCTTGACTTAACAAAAATTGATGCCTTGGTTAGACTTTAGGTAGTTGGTCCCCCTCATCTCAAGTTTACAAAATTGATTACCTTAGAATCTTGCTTAGACTTTGCATCTTTAGATATTGTCATTTTATACTAGCTTCATCTTAGAACATTCCTTATTTTTCATTCAAAAAATCCCAAAAACATAGCTTAGGTTGCATACCTTAGAATTACGTCACTCTTTGCATTGTCATACCTTAGTCATACTCCACCTTTTTTCATAACCTCATCACCATGTCTACAATTTACCTTGATATGCTTGCTAGTCAAGTTGAATACTAGTTACTTCGTAATGGTCAATGCCAACAAGCCATAGACTTCAAAAGACAATTTATCCAATCTGAATGCCAACCAATGTCAACCCATGGTCAACTACCTACATACCCTTCCTACCAACAATCCATAAGTCCTAGTCATTCAACCATCTTCCCTCACTATCAAGAGTCACTTGACACAATCTTTTCAATTAATCCACTACAAACATCTATTAGTCATACCTATCCTAACTTTGACAAGGGAAACCAACCTTCCACTAATCCCTTCCAAGCCTCTACATCCTATCATGGTCCTCAGTCCACTAATCCCTTCCAAGCCTCCACATCCTATCATGGTCCATCATCCACTAATCCCTTCCAACCCTCCATGTCCTATCATAGTCCTTCATCCACTAATCCCTTCCAAGCCACTCCATCTCAATCTACATATAGTCATGAAAATACATCTATTCATGGTCTCCAAAGTCACATCCCATCTACTAAACTTGAGGATTCATGTCAAATGGAAAGTCCAAAGCATGACTTCATGGCTTCACCTTCATATCAAGATCAAAGTAGTCTATCCCATGACCCTATCTTTAAGTCCATCCAAGAGGTCCTTCTAGATAATCATGGCATCCAAAATACACTTATCCTTGATCAAGATTCCATTCCCAACCATATTATTCAAGACAAACCTGTCTTTGATCAAGACACTACTGTTGAGAAAGAAGTCCAAAATGATCCACTCCTTGACCTTTATGTCATTCATGATCAAACATTTGGAGATGACCCTATCCAAGTACCAAACACATCCATTTCCAAAAATGAGACACTTGCCTCCTTTGGACACATAGATGATATTCATCTAGAATGAGACTCTCCTACGCTAGACATATTTGCAAATGATCAAGCTATAGTTGAGTTCATTGGACTCTATGACAATGACCATAAAGATGGTTTCAACATTGACTTGGAAGCACCAGTAGAATAATCTGAGTTTGATATGTCATAAAATCACATCAAAGATATCCAACATGTCAATGAAGCTAAGACATCCTATCAACTAGGATCATCCACTTTTATAAAATTGGGCTTTCTTGTAGAGGAGAAGATTCCAAGTAATAGTTTCCACATACACAATGATGGGTTACCATCTTTCTTTCAAAAGAAAAAATAACCCATTGCAAATAGAATCTATCAGAGCATGCAGTATCAAGGAAAAGGACTAGGCATACACGAGCAAGGAATTCTAGAACCAATACAGTTTCAAGAAAATCCTAGACATCAAGGTCTTGGTTATCCTTCAGTCAAAAAATCTAATGATGTTAATGGTACCTCCTCGATATTGGGGGCAACTTTATCTAATATAAACATCAAAATGGAGGTCATGAGTAGTTCTTACCATAAGGTTGTTGCCAACACTCCTTCCATCCATCCCATAAATTGTCATTCCAACATGAATAAACCTTCCATTTGGAACCAACAAAAACACAATTCTTAAAAATTCAAAGTTCAAAATAAAATATCAAAGGCCATTGAATCAATCAAAAATCCAAGTGGACAAATAAAGTTAAAATGGATCCCAAAGAAAAATGGATGAAGTAAAGAAAATAGTTCAAAAGTAAAAGTCAATCAAAATGTGGAGCCACAAGAAAAGAGGACTCCCACATATAATAAATGTCCACCCCCTTCAAAATGTTCATCATACAAGGCATATAAAAGTCATGGTTCCAAACATTATCCCAATTTGAAACCCAGTCTCCATCATCCATCACCCCAAGTTTGGCAAATAAAAATTCCTACATCTAAATTTTCAAACATGTCTACCATAATCGGTCATAATCCTACATCTCGCCTAAAGTCTAAAAATCCTATATCACAAATCCGTCGCATCTTGGTAACAACTCTTTATTGTAAGGACTCCCATGGCACTCTATCATGATGTGCATATTTTGATAAGGCCAACTCTAGTGTCAACAAGGATTGCAATGACATCAATCAATTGTATGCAAGTGCTATGATCCTGACAAGGCAACTACTTCATCAAGGTCATTATTGGCATATCATGGCACCAGTCTCTACATCAGCACCATCAATGGATTCAACACAATCAATGATCATCTAAAGCATCAAGGCCATCTAGAAAAAGAAAAAAAAAAGTCACTTTGATGAAAACCTGACAAATAGGCATCTTGGTGACACCAAAAGAACAACAAAAAAAAAGTCAAGAGAAAAATTTTGTCCAATAGTGAAAACCATTCTTATGGTGCTTTAGATAAGTACCATAATGAAAACCTGGCAAACAGGTGTCATGTGTAAGAAATTATTTATGTGGACTATTACACTTGGGGGCAAGTTGTCTCATCTCCCATACCCTTTGTTTGACATTTTCATCTATCCATCTTAGCCCTACCACTCACGTCCATTTTCCCAACTTCTTTGATTTTGATAAGGACGGGTAGAAACATAAATAATTCTTTGGAAAAACTCTTGACATGTCTATCCTATGGTCATACACTATCCACGAAATATCATGGCGTAACCTTCATAGCATTTTCCAAGCCCATACCTTGAAGAAAACAAGTTATCTTTATATGACATAGTCCTTGGAGACCATATGATAATTTTTCTAGCCAAAAATCCTCATGTCACTTATCTTTTACCAAATTCACCCATCATCTATTCATACCTATCGCATGCCTTGGTTTTTCCCTTGTCAATGGTCTAAGGATCTTCCATCATACTATCTAATCCTAAAAAGTCATTCCAAATGCAACAAGCCCAATCCATACAATCTTGCTATGTATCCTAGTGCATCATTCAAAACATTCCTTGGCTGTGTTTCTAGCCTAACTGCAAACCTTGATCCTTTAGTCATATTATCATCATCCTCATGTTGTTTCCGGATGTGTCCTTCCCACGTCAAACAACATCATCACCATCCTCATCACCTGTCAATTGGTTTTCAACTTGACTAGGGGAAAGATCATGGTTGTCCTTGGAATTCTTGTGCATGCTTGCTCGCTTGCTTATAGGCATCATATCCCTATACATAGTCCTTATCCCTGTACATACTATCTATCCCTATCCATACCCCTTATCTTTCATATCCATCACTTGTATATACCATTCATAATAAGTGGTAGTCTTTCCCATAACCTAGAACGATTGACATCGAGTGCATTTCATATCCCCCATTTTACCCTATTCATAATCAATTGTTCTTATACTCGACTGGGGGAAAACACTTGATGTGATTCATATCGGTTCTTACATTGGCTGTGTTGAAGATGTAAAACCATAGAAAAATCCACAAACATCACAAAATGACCTGAGAAAACACAAAAACATCAGAAAACTTCAAAAGGACAAAAAAAATCAAAACATTTCAAAAATCCAAAAACAGAGTCAAAGTCAGTTGCACTTGTCAGTCTTTGTCGTTTGTCGAACTACATTACCTCTATGACTGGACGTAGGCAAGGCCCTCTGCCAATGTGCCCCTGAGGATTTAGGTTAGTTCGTTTAGGTTTGTTTGTATAAAATCATGCTTCAATTCATATGTCTATATGACAAGGTCATTGGTTGTGTTGAACTATGAGGTCTCTGCATGTATAATGTAGGCAAGGCCATCAATCAATGAGCCCCCGAGGCCACACTAGGTCAGTACTTTAGGGTTTGTCATCACATAGTCAATTTTTTGCACATCATATCAAGTCATGCATCAATTTGGTGAACAAGTTAGCAATGTCTCTAAGTCAAATCAAACAACTTACCAAACAAGACGATCAAAACGGATCAACAAATGTCTGCTACAAGATGTGTCCTTCCTGGAAATAGACATCATCACATAAACCATCCAGTATCTTATCCAGGATGAGTCCTTCCTCAATACAGCTATCGACATGGCTATCTATGTCTTATACAGGATGAGTCCTTCCTACATAATCGCCATTTTCAAACAATCAAACATAGCCTTACATAGGTTATCACATCAACGACATCTGACTCAACATCTTATACAATACATGTCTTTCTAAAACCAGGCTTTGTCATGCCTTATACAGATAGTCATAACATCGAAACCAGACTCGCAGTCTTATCTGGTATGTGTATCTCTTGAAATTAGGCTTTATTAATCAATCATTCTATCAATCAAAACAAATCAAACAAACATATCAAGTTTTGGCAAATATTTTATTGGCTTTTTGACTTTTCGACTTATTTATCTTATCTTTTCACTTGGCTTTATGATGGGAGTTATGTTACTAGCCTTCTCAAGGATGTCCCATGAAGGATTTAGAGAAGCCACGATGTATTAGAATTCTGTTTTCTTTGACTGCTGTCTATCGATTGTCTTTTAAATTGGATTTTAAGTCATGTTACTAGTTTCCTCAAGGATGTCCCATGAAGGATTTAGAGGAGCAATGACATTTCATGACCCGTCTTTTACTTTGTTTTCTATCTGTGGTTTGTCCTAACAAAACGACTGGGGCAACTTGTGCCCTTAGTATGAGTTAACAACAATCCTTGTCTGTGACTGACTATTGTTAGCAAGTGGATGACCTTGCACACCTTGATCTATGTCATATCATGGTGTTTGTCTCCATTTTTATTAGTCCCACCCAATGATGATAAAGTGCAATGCCTTTGGTGATACAACGAAACATTAAAGATTGCTAATACTAACATCCATTTCTTTTATTATTCATCTTTCTTTTCGCACTAACATTTCTTCTTTTCTACATCTTCACTACCCTTATCTATTTTCCTCTATCCTTTTTTCTTTCATCTTCTAGTTCTCTCATCAATTTTGAGAGCACACTCATGTTCTTTGAACCCACCTATCCTCCTGAGGGGGCATACCTTCACCTATTTTACACTAGGGCATTATTAGGGCATATTTCTTATCAATTTTCTTTAACACAATGTCAAAATGTCATTGTATCAAAGAGGGGCAAATGTAGACATTGAAACTTGGTCTAAGCCTGTAACTTCAATATTCTTCATAATTCGTATTCTTCATGGTCATGATTAAATAATGTCAATTATTTAATTATTCTCTATAGTCTCTATTTCTTCTATTAATTAAATAATCTTAATTATTTAATTAATTCACACTTTTCTTTATTCTATCTGATTAATTAAATAAATACTTTTTATTTAATTATGTTACTAATTAACCTTATCCTTCTCATCAAATTAAATAAATTCTTATTTTATTTACTCTTTATCATACTTCAACTATAATTAAATAAATTCTTTAGTTATTTAATTATTCATTTAAATCCCTTCATCACTTAATTAAATAAATCTTATTTATTTAATTATTCTTCAAATATCAAATCTTGAATTAAATGAATTATTTAATACATGAATTCTATTTTAACACATTCCTCTATATTTAGATAATTGTGTGAGTTATCTAAGTATTCACTTTTACTTGGCATCTATTTTAATCGGCCAGTTAACTCTGGATTAATGTTTGAATGGATTTCACGAGTAATCTATTTGTCATATCATCCAGTAATCTAGTTCTAACTCAATTGCATGTACATGCATATTAATTAAATATTCCTATTTAATTAATTAAATCTTGTGTGTGCATTCAAACAGAGAGTTGCTTTAATCCATCTTCATCTTTGTCATGCAAAGATAATTCTTTTGTTTTCGAATACCAAACTGGAAGATTAAATCATTTATTTAATATTTAATTCTATTTCTAATTTATATCACTCATGTCATTACTAACTGTTATCAGAATGAATGACTAATCAGTCAATCTCAACCATCCGTTGATCTTTCAATCCTGGCCTATTGTTCGAATAATCAATTTTCTATAAATTGATTCGGTCTTCATCATTCCAATCTCTCTCGAAATCTTATGACTTTTTGGAGCACCTATCTTGAATCTTCCATGTTTTTCTAAATCATTATCATAGGCTATACTTGAACGAACTCTTGAAAATTTGAGGGCAATTATACTACAAACGGAAAAATGGAGAAGGGAAATCGAGATGAATCATGGAATTACGTACAAATTTAGTGAGATTGTTCAAGTTTTATTTACGTTTTTACTTTCCTTTGTTCTTTGTTGCTTAGCATTAGATTTCATTTAGATTTGCATTGCATGCTTGCTTTTGATCTTTTCTTTCTGCACTTTCTTGGCATTACAACAAGAATATAGGAGTTTTTACAAGTGTATTGTCATCTAAAAACTCCTCACATGCTTCCATTCTTGCATCTTGTACACTTTTTCCTTTCATATCTAAATCAGATAGAACCAATTCAGCTGACCTAGGAGGGGAAGGCATACCAACCTGCATGTCCTAATTAGTAATAATAATTTCATCCATTAGATCCTCCTGTGGTTGATCAATTATTTGTCTTTTAGGGCTTGGCTCGGATGGTGGTGATGAGGGACTGTCTTCTGATGATGATTCTAAATCAACAATTTTAATTTCCCTAGGCACTTTGAATTTTGGATCTGGTTGTGAAGGAAACTTCATTATTTTCTTTCATTTTTTGTCCATTTCCTCTTCATCACTGCTATCATCCTTTTTCCTCATGTAAATAGGCCACCTTTCTATAGGATGGTATGTTGGCCTTGTTTCAATTGGCATGGCACCTTGTTCCTGTACACCCAGACTCAGTTCTAAATTTATCTTTTTGGTCCTCAATGTGCCCATAATTTCCTTGAAGTTCTCCATTAGAAAGTCAATCTTCTTATGGTATGGATTGAACTCCAACAATGGATTATACTTCAGATCCATCTTATGCACAATATATAATAGCTTATCATAAGCTATCCATTTCTCTTTGTTCAACTCCTGCCTATTTAGATCAAATTCATTTCTGATCAAATCCTCAAGAAAGTTGAACTCATGCACAAATTTTCCAACCTTTATTCTTTGTCTAAAAAGGGCAAAGAAACCCTCAGGATCATGCTACCACTTTGGACCACACCTCAAATGGTAATCATCAAAGAATTTCTCAAAATGCACCCAACCTCCTTTTGAAAAGGAAAAATTAGACACCATTGTATAATCAGGGAAAAATATTCCCTTACCCCTCTGTGAGGTTGTCCTCATGGATACAACCTATTTTCCACATAACTTCTGTAAACCCCACTCTTGGTGGAAAATTGTATGGTAGTATATGGGGGGTTCCTTGAAAACTGTATACTCTCAAAACATTGCTGATTGGGTATGGGATAATGTCACCCTAGTAATGGCAAACTTTCAATTATGGATTCCTCTCTTTTGGCCTGAGGAAATCATGCAATTCCTCAGGGATCCTAGGTGCATTCACCATCATTCTAGCCCTCAATCTAGAAGAAAAACAATTATCAAATTGCACATAACTGGTACTTTCCTTATTGCAAGATAAATCTGCAGCCCATAATTGTACTGGCAATCTTTCTCCATCAATCGATTGCCTTAATTCCATCTTTTCAGAGAAAAAGTCAGCATTCTTGAACAAGAACATATGCATCAACATAGAATACTAGAAGAATTGAGTGCCAATATCATTTTTATGCAACTTCAACAACCCTTCATGTATCCTCTCAATTAAGAAAGAAGCAAAGTCATATGTCACAGAGAAGTTAGGGTGTTGTATTTGCACCCCCATGAACATGTATGCAATAGGCATCATCGCACCAGGACTGAAACCTAAAATTTGACACAATGAATAGAAAGTGGCCAAGAAATGATTTGAAAATAGTTTAATCTGAAAGGTTCCTGGTCACTGGGGCTGATATGAAATCGTGAACCTCTTGCCCTAACCAGATGAGGTGGAAGCAACTTAGCTCTAAAAAGAGACTTCAACTTTGTATATTCCTGCTTCATTTCCTCAAGATTGATAGGAACCAAGTATTCACTTGGTTCACTCAAGTCAAAAATTTGTTGGACCTCTTCTCTATTAACGCTCAACAGAACCATTCCATCATTATCCCTGATTACACATGTGACAGGGTCATATCTTGCAGCCATTGCCCTAAGTAAGTCTATGTCAGGGAACACGTTTAGGACCACCAGCTTTCCCAAATCATACATCCAATCATTTGAAAAGGGGTGAGGAAAATTCCTCTATCCATACCATAATCTGAACATTTCCAAGCCTGTGAGAGGAACCCTAGCATCGACAATGTTAGAGAAATTATATACTAACCCTTCCCCTAGTATTTTCCCTCACATTAGAACCAATCCATTCTTCCTATCATTCGTTGAGCAGGGAAATTGATCCAAGAAATCATTGTACAAGTTTCTTTTTAAATAGTCAACTTGGCTAGAATGTTGCTTTGGCGGTGCCATCTTGGACAAACTAGGGTCTTTTTACAATTTCACACTTCGAATAGCTAGGACTGACTAGAGATAGGAAATTATAGAACAAAACACTACAATTTCTCACAACTATAATTAAACTATAGCCCTAACATGTTTATCAACAATCTCAATGAAAATCACAACAAATCTTTTCCCAAATTCAAGTGCAGAATGATTGGGAAGCACAAAAATTAACTCACGACTTTGTTTGCAAAAGTCCCAAATTCTAGCTACAAAGATTCACAACTTTGATTTCAACTCTGAAACTGCTCTACAAAATACTTGAATGATTTGTGATACAAATAAAATAGGAGAATTGATTTTATCTTGATCAAATCATGCTAGCAAATGTCTCATCTGCCATTAAATCTCACTCGCACGCTGCACGAATGACTCCAACCATATTTGATGCAGATTTAAATTTTAGCCATCCACATGGTGGTAGCCCGCGATATCACAATCAATAAAGATCATGCAACATTGGATCACGCGATGGCGGGAAACCATATATCTTGAGCATTTGTGATCTTGTTCCTTCAACATAGTCGCCAGCCTTATTATTAACCATCAAGCAACTTTTTCATCAAGATTATAGCATATCCATTGATTCAAAACATGTGCACCTCAAGAACACTTTAGTAACCCACCTTTTAATGTATTAAGGCCAGATTAATTTACCATAGTATTTTCTTCATTCCTTTGGCTTCATCATATGAGAAACATGGCACCCACCCATGATATTGCAATCAACCAAAGTGGTGTGGTGGGGTCATCGTGGGATGGCAGGGAGCGGCTAAGATCAAATGATAGTTGATCAACGGTCATGTGAACTTCATCCTTCTACAAAACAAAACATTTATTAAAAGGGCAAGGGGACATCACTAGGTAGATGGTAAACAATGACATAAGTTATTTTTAAATGATGAAACACGGGGCCAACCAAGACATAGAAAAATAAAACCCTACAGAGGAAATAAAATATTAAAACAAAGGGAGTCAACCTAGACGGACCGATAGGACATAAGTCATTTTAAAACCCCTTAAAAAGTAACATCGAAATAGATCCCAACCAAGGCGTAAAATAAAAACAAGGGTTTTATATAAAAATAAAGCTAAAACCACCAACCCAAGGAAAATTCTGACACCATGAAAGACCAGTAACACTAGGTAGGGTAGGAATGGAACATAAGGAGAAAAAATATAAAGTTTCATCAGAGGGGAGAGAGATAGAGGGAGTGAGTGAGAGAGAGAGAACTAAGAGAGGGAGATGGGGTAGGAGGGAGAGTCTTGCGAGAGAGAGAGGGAGGGAGTGTGAGAAAGATAGAGGGTAGAGGATTTAAGGACTTAAGGGTTAAGGGTAGAGTGGAGAGACTTAGGAGTGAGAGAGAGAGAGAGGGAGGGAGGGAGTACTGGGAGAGAGAGGCAGAGGGCCGAAGGGCTCTAGGAGTTTCTATGGGTTGAAGGGTCGCATAGTTTATGTTAAGGGTAGAGGGAGAGAGATAGAGAGTGAGAGAGAGAGAGAGACCTGAGAGAGGGAGAGAGGGCAGGAGGAGAGACTTGAGAGAGAGGCAGAGGGCTTGCATGGCTCTGGGCTTAAGGGCTAAGGGGGTTTAGGGTTATGGGTAGAGGGGAGAGAAATAGAGGGATTCAGTGAGAGAGAGAGAGGGAGGGAGTGGGAGAGAGATAGATAGTATGTAGAGGGTTAAGGGTAGAGGGTAGAGGGTTTAAGGGTTTAGGGTTTAGGGTTAAGGGGAGAGAGATAGAGGGAGTGAGTGAGTGAGAGAGAGACCTAAGAGAGGGACAGGGGGTAGGATATTAAAGATACTTGAGAAAGAGATAGAGGGAGGGATGGTAAAAGGGTAGAGGGTAGATGGTTTAAGGGTTTAGGGTTAATGGTGGATGGAGAGAGATAGAGGGAGTGAGTGAGTGAGAGAAATACCTAAGAGAGGGAGAAGGGGTAGGAGGGAGAGACTTGAGATAGAGTGAGTGAGTGAGTGAGTGAGAGAGAGAGACCTGAGAGAGGGAGTGGTTCTAGGAGGGAGAGACTTGAGAGAGAGAGAGAGATAAAGGAAGTGAGGGTTAAGGGTAGAGGGTAGAGGGTTTAAGGGTTTAGGGTTTAGGGTTTAGGGTTATGAAGCACTTATTTCAAACAAATATCTTTATGAAAGAAGTATATTGGCCTAAAATTAAATATGATTTGTATTCCAATGTAAAAACTACAAAGAATGGAAACAATTCTTTCAACACATAAACTATTATGTAGTAATCAATTAAAATGAAAAAAATTCCTCTATATTAGTTAGGATACACAACTAAGAAAATGATCTAAAGTGACTTATTTATCCTAGAGGAACTAAGTATATAGTATACAAAGAAAACCAACAAACCCACAACTACCCCTATTTTTAAGGAGTTTCATTTTCTCCCCTCCCTAATCTCGCTAATATTGTCTAATTATTTTAAAGAGATGAAGGGTCATAACACAACTTTATTCAACCCATTAAATAGCTTGGTTAATGAAAATTGACAAAAGCAACAAAAAAATTGCTACATTTGACATTTCATGTTGAATGAAGAGTGGTGACAATAATCTACTTATAATTTAATAAAACACTATTTTTATAAGAAGGCTTAACATTAGAAAGATAAGTGTTACTTATAGTTTAATAAAACACTATTATAGTCTTACCAACATATACTATTGTATGCTTGCATGGCTTCTTAGTTAATATATGGGGACATAGAGATAGATGGGGAGAGAAAGAGAGAGAGATAGAGATATATGGGAAGAGAAAGAGAGATGGAGATATATGGGAAGAGAAAGGAAGAGAGGTGGAGATAGATATTCAATGGATAGGGGGGATAGGGAGGGAGAGATGGTGAGAGATAGAGAGGGGGAGATAGAGAGGGGGGAGAGAAAGGGATATAGATAGAAATAGATAGAGAGAGGAGTGAGAGGGATATAAAAAGAGAAATAGAGATAGAGATATAGAGTAGGAGAGATGGAGGGAGAGATGAAGTGAATGAGAGAGAAAGGGGGAGAGAGATAGATAGCTCAATAGATAGAGGGGGGAGGAGGGAGTGACCTAGATAGTGGAAGACATAGAGATATAGAGAGCGACAGGGAGAGATATATCAATCACCCTCCCTATATCTCTATCTATTCATCCTTATCCCTTTATCTCTCTACCCCTCTCTATCTCTTTGTCTCCCTTTCTATTTGTATGTTTGTCATTATCTCCCTCTTTCTCTATATTTTCTTCCCTATATTTA
>VDFB02121359.1:0-24737 GCA_007258455.2 Sequoia sempervirens
AAAATCATTATTTTATTGTTGCATGTCAATAGATATTTATTGTATCTGTTTCAAAGGTTTAAATCTTGATCAAGTATCCGTATTGGCAAGAAATTATTGCATTTCCGAGTTGTATGAATTTCTATAGATTTAATATTATTTATCTTGCAAAAATCGCAATTTCTTGATCACATGCAAAAAACCCAAAATTCACCAAAACAGTCAAACCCTAAAACTTTACACAAAACAATCAAAAGATAGTCGATTTCGAGTTAGAGGAAATCGGGTTTCTACATCATTCATCCGTTTTTGTGTTAAGCGGTTGCGTTTCTTGGAATGTATGTGTTCAAAAACACTCCAATTACGCTCACAAGCGGATGAGCTGCATGGCTGGGTCAAAATGCGTATTGCCATCCACCTTAGATTTTTGCATTCGTGGCCAAAAAAATCCCACCATTGAGCTGAAAGTTCAAAGAACATTATATGGAGATGAGTATCATGTAAGAATATCTTAAAATCTAAGATACATTTAATGATCATGTGACATGAAAAATCAAAAGATTATCAAAATTTTATAGAGTCTACCTGGTTGGAAGGTCTTTCGGCCTTCCACGGCAACCCTAGAAGAGAGAAAACCCCTTCCTTGCCTGTACAATTGCAACTCTGACATAGCTTCATGCAATCGTTCTTGGTCTGGAAACATTTTGTCCATGCACTTTAACAATCCTTGTGTGATCTCAGCATCAATTTGTCTGAATGAAGAGTTGTAGAACAATGATGGATTGAGAAAGTATCCTGCAGCATGGAGAGGGGAGTGCATCTGTCCATCCCATCTCCTATCTATTATGTCCCACAATGGCATATACCTATCCCTGTCATTTTCCAGCCTACCCCTCATCACCTCCTTGGCCCTATCCATGGCCTCATACAAGTATCCCATGGGGGATTTATCCCCGTCCACTAGCCTCAAGACTTTTACTAGAGGCTCCGAAAATGATACAACTTGTTCAGCCACATTCCAAAAACTAGTAGAATACATGTAATCTGCAATTGCCATGCCATCTGTTTGATTACCAAAGCCAGACTCCATCCACTCTCTTGAAACAAACATTCGTTTCAAATTCATTTTTTGTTGACAAAGAGTCTGTAGTGCAAGAAAATGTGTTGCAAATCTTGTCACCCCTGGACGAACTAGGTCCTTGCCCTCTGTGAAAGACCGCATCATACTCAAAACCCTTGTGTGATTATAAATATATTTGGTAACAGAGCGAGCCTTGTGCAGTATCTCCTTAACCCATTCAATTTTCCCAATGTCCTCTAGGGTTAGATCAATGCAATGTGCTGCACATGGGGTAAAAAACATGGAGGGGTATTTTTCTATCAAAAGTCTCCCAGCAGCAACACAAGCAGCAGCATTGTCTGTAATAAATTGAACCACATTTTCTGGCCCCACTTCCATGACTACCGAGTCATACATATCAAACAATGCAGCTGCAGATTTCATTGTATTTGATGCATCTACAGATCTCAAAAAAACAGTGCCAAGATCAGAAGAGACAAGGAAGTTGATGAGGGTTCGGTTCCTTCTATCTGTCCATCCGTCTGACATAATGGTGCACCCACTATTAGTCCACTCTGATCGATGCTCTTTAAGAACATCTTTGACATCACTTACTGCCTCATTGAGCATACTAGTCCTCAATGTCTGATAAGATGGGGCTCGAAACCCAGGACCTACAGCTGCAAGAGCATCAACCATAGCTTGCCAATATGGAGATCTGGCAGCATGGAATGGCAAGCTCGAGGAGTACCAAAAATTTGCAATGGCCTTCTTCGCTTGATCGTGGACATTCTTCCTCCATCCTGTACTCTCCAAAGTAGTTTGTGATCCTGGTGTAGTACGAGGTTGGAAGAAAGCATCAATGTTTCCTCCACCTGTGTTTGGGCCATGTGCTGTAGAAGGTGTTGATCCGGATTCCCTACAACTCCCATGCCCACCAGCCTCCTCATCCAAGTTATTCCTCTTTACACTTGCAGAATTAGAACCTGTTTCAACTCCAGTTCTTGCTTTTTTGGCCTTATTCTCAGCGATACCATAAAGAGCTTGTTTTGCCTGATATGTGACATCTGCAGGGCATTTTGTGCAAACGGTGGTGTTATTACCTGGTTCTTTTGACAAATGCCATTTGAACCGATAAATTCCACCACCGACTTCATCCTGGCACCAATTGCATTTAACCTTTGCACTACCATCAATTGGTGTGCAATGTGTCCATGCAAAGTCTTTCGGACGCGGCATTGTGATCACTGATCAAGAATGAAATCTGCAAAAGCATTTTATTTCACTCGTAAGATAAAATTGAAATTTGATAAAATTTAAAATAACCAGCTAATTTCTTATGAACTATTGATTATATTTAGTTTTACTATTTAGCAATTTACTGTATTTTTTAATACACTAAATATTTTTAAAATGATATAATAGTAAGAATTAATTAAAATTAATTAATGATATTTTTAAAATAATTAATTAGAAAATAACAATATAGTAATTTGAAAATACAGTAAATATTTTTAAAATAATATAACAATCATGATTATTATAAAATATAACAATCATGATTATTATAAAATAATAATTGCATTTTAAAATTATATTTTATACAGTAATTTTAAAATAAAAATAAAGCAATATTATTTAAAATTTTAAATACTAAATAATAATAAAAATAAATAAATAAACTTATTTAAAAATAATACAGTATTTTTTAGTATTTTACTATATAATATTATTAGTATTTTTTTTTAATTTTCAAATTCAATATTATACTAAATAAAATTATACTGTATATAAAAAATTATACTAAATAAAAAAAAATACAGTATTTTTTACTAAATAATACTTATTTCAAAATAATAATATAGTATTTTTTATTTATTATAATACTGATTTTGAAAAAACAATACTAAATTAAATTATTTATTCAAAGTTCTAAATAGAAAAAAATTATAATACTAAATTTTTAACTGTAAAAATGCGTAAAAATGCATACTGCATAGTATTTAGGGAAAAAATTGAGCCTACCTCCTATGTGAACTTTGAAGGAAGAAATGCCGATGCAGGAAGAAATGGCGTCGATTGAAGAAACGCTAAGGTTTGCCTCTCAGATTCTTGTCTGATGATGTACGCCTCTGAAATTCAATGGAAGAAACGAAGAAACGCTGAAGTCCACCTCAGATTCTCTGTTCCAGTCCGCCTCAGATTCTCTGTTCCAGTCTGATGATGTCCGTCGCGTTTTCATTGCAACATATAGAATTTTCGTGCAAATTTTAGGGTTTTTTTTTTCCACGGGAATTTAATGTTAGGTAGGTGAGAAGTTTAATCGCGTTTTTTTCCAGATTAAAAGGCGATTAAAACGTTGAAATAGTCGTTGACTATTGCCAACGATTTTTTGAAAAAATCGGGGAAAAAAACGTGTTGGTGCAATTTATTCAAAATCGCGATTAATCGCGGATTTTTCCAGATTTATGCTTCTTTGGTTAGAAGTGATGGCAAGAACCAGATCTTGTTATTTTTTGTTTGATTTAGAATGTGATGATAGTATTCTTCAGATTTTTCATAATTTCATAGGATCTATCTATAAGGATTATGGAGAAGCTGTTTTTTCCTACATGCAAACCATTATGGTCCTAAGCATTGATGGATATGATACTATTTCCCAGAACCTTATGTCTTTGTTGTTGGTTGTTTTGAGGCAAGAACGACATGTTTCTATAGCTCGTTTATTTTTGGTCAGCAATGTGTTCAAACAATGTGAAAAGCTGAAACCTTTCTTGGTTATTGAGGAGAATAATACAACTAATAAAGATGAGGATGTGTGCAACGAAAATGACATAACAGCAACCTTAAATACACATTTAGAGCTATCCAATGAAGTTGATAACACTAGTGCAAATGTTGGGATAGTTGAGATCATTAATATACCTTCAAATGATGGGCATATTCAGAGCAGCTATGATGATGTCTTTTTACCAGCTAAAGATGATAATTCCATATCTTATTTCAGTGATGATGACACAAGTGGTTTTTGGTTTGATTTTGTAATGTCCCCTTTTTGTATAACCCTAAACCTTGCCCTAGAATCACAAGTATAATGTAGTTAGGGTTATATCTCATCAATTAAATGCCTTAAGCAAGATAAATCTTGGGTTAGAGAAAAACTTGGAGAAAAAGGTCTGCAAGTCGTTTCGTTTCCTGAAAGCTTGCTTAGGGTTTCGTTCACGCGGGTGGAGGAGGCTCGGTCCTCCTCCACAGTTTCTCCTCTCTGCAAGGGTGCGTTGTGTTCAGTGGTGGAGTGTTGTTGCAACGTGCGAAGGCTTGGCCAGCCGCTACCCATGAGATGCCCCAGGATTCGGAGCCCCCTGATGGTACCCGCTTAGACCATGGAAGTGGGTCAAATGATGTCTCCTAGCTCAAGTCTTTCAAAGATGCGCTTGCAGGCGAGAAGGTCTCCATACTGGCTGGCACAAAGTTTATTGTTGAAGCGGATTGTGAAGGTGGCAATGGGGGACGCGGAGGAGGTAAGTGCGCCCCTGACCCTGCCAGAATCGATTCATTCTCTCCAAATGATGAACTATGCAAAGTTTTATTTGATGAAGATAATAGATTAAAAAATATTGGGGTTTTCATGGCCGCTATGGATATCAATAAGATCCCAACGAGGAGGTACATGGACGCCTGGTTGGCGGACGTGTGGGGAAAAAAACTAGGGATCCACTTCTCCTACTGTCGTATGATTCAAAAAGGGTTATATGTGGTTTTCCTCAGGGGCCAACGAAATGCAAATCAAGGTCTTAAGTAAACAATTTTGGAGTGTAGGCAGAAATATTTTCAGGGTCTTAGCCTGGGCGCCAGATGCTATCAATGAAGAAATTCTAGCCCTATCGTGCCCTAGGTGGATAGTAGTGAAGAACGTTCCACCAAGAATCTGGAACCTAATCCCATTGTTGCTAGAACCATATGGACGAGTGTTAAAGGTAGACAATGCCAAAACTGCTCTTCTGCACACGGATGCGAGAGCACTGGTCTCCCTTGAACCAGGGATTGATATACCAGATATTTTGAGATTAAAACTCAATGATGGAGTCACAAATTGTGCCCTGGAATTGCTCGAGAGCCTAAATTCTTGTTATCTTTGCAGAAAAGAAGGGCATATGAGAAAAAACTGCCCACTCATTAAAAATAAACCTTTGAAACAAAAACACGTGGCCGCGGTGCAAGAACAAGTGGTCACGAGGGGACATGAATTCACCCACACCAAAGATTCTTCTAATAATCGTGACACTCCCTGCGGGGATGTTGCAAAAGAAAGCCTAATTCATGGGACTGTAAACTCAAGCATGAACAAAAATGAGGAAATCAAAAAGGCAGTGGAAACTCTAAATCAAGAATTGAGCAAAACAGGAAGCCTTCTTGTAAATGACCATGAAAACTTGTGTGAGGCAGTCCAAACTGTGGAAACCCCTCAAACTTGTGTTGACTCTGTGGATAGGGACTCCCTAATGGGAGATGTGTTCTTCGAAACATCTTCTCATTTCTCTGAGTCTGAGCAAGGTGTCTCCGAGAACATGGAAACTAATGGAGAGATTCATATGGGCAACCTGGGATCAAGTCATCTGTCTGGGACCAAAGAATTGAAAAATGCACAGCAACTTGCATTGGAGAAATTAAAAAAGCAAAGTGGGGTTGTGGACATAAAGAAAATTAATAATGTGGGGGTCATCCCTAATCAAGGAAGTCCTGTGAAAGTAAAAGACATTGTGTCCGCCTATGAAACCAAAATCTTTCCTACCGATGCATAGGTTAGTGGCACCAATGGACTGGTTGTAGGCCCATCTGACCACGGGAGTTTGAGAAAGATGGCTGGCCACAGTGGCTCTAATAACCAATTTATTGATGCTGCTGAGGTGGGTATCGGTATGCGGGAAGTTGGTGGCTTAGGGGGAGAGGCAAAGTCAGGGATGACCCCCTGGGAAGACAATCTTGAAGCCAACAACCTCTCCACCCCAGCTCCTGTTAGGATGCTTAATGAGAATGGTTCCAACCCTCCTGGTAAGAGGAGGCCTGGTAGGCCAAAGAAAGACGAAGGGTCTATAATTCCAATTGGGAAAGGGAACTTAAAGAAAACAAAGAGAAAAAAACTAAGTGTTGTCAGTGCAAGCCCAATACCCAAGAGGCTAGAAATTGAAACCAAGGTCCCCAAATGCTTCGAGGCCTTTAGGCCCGAAAAAGAAGCTGACTCTCTGATTGGTCTAGATGGCCCTTAACATTATCTCTTGGAAAGTGCGGGGACTTGAGTCCCCTGACAGGAAACATATAGTGAGAAGGTTCATTGGGCAATGCAAAATCAAAGATGTGGTCATGCTTCAGGAGTTGAAATCAACTAGTTTTTCACTTGAAACAAGTCTCTGATGCATCTGGAGGGATGTTGCTCACTTTGCCACCCAACATGAAAAGGGGAAAGGTGGGGCAGCCGTGCTTATCTCCAAAAAATGGAGTCACCTTGTCACTAGTTCTGGTACCTCCCCTTGTAACAGGGTTGTTTGGATCAAAATGAAGTTAGAAGACCAAGAGATAGGGTTGTGCTCCATCTATGCTCCAAATGAGCATAATAAAAGGTGCAAGTTGTGGAGCTAGCTTGGCAATTTGGAAAACATCCCCTGGATCCTTGGAGGGGACTTCAACATGGTAGAGAACAAAGAGGACAAATGTGGGGGAATAAAATTGGAATGGAAAGGAAATGAGAAATTTTTCTGGTCAAGAATGAAATCCAAATTAAACCTGGAGGATCCGATTGAAGGACTAAAAAAGGACCTCACAAGTATATGGTTCACTTGGTGTAGCCTACAGAAAGGCCCCAAAAGAATATACTGTCGTCTTGACAGATTCTATCTAAACAAAGATTTTTTTCTTACAGATACATTGAGAGAAGGGTGTAAGGTTGAGGTCCACCCCTCCACCTTGCCAGACCATCACCCCATAAGAGCAAGGTTCTTACTCAAATCAGGGTGTAAAGTGACAAAGAAGAAAGGGGAGGGATTCATCCTCAACACAAATCTGCTTCAGGACAGTGACTGTGTGGAGCGGGTGTTGTCCCTCAAAGAGATCAATCAAGGACTCTATAAAAACATAAGTGCAATAGAAAGATGGGAGTTAAACACCAGGGGGTGGAAATCTCTCTTCCAAGTGATTGGAAAAAAGAAGGCCTTAGACAGAAGGAGGAGGGAAGGCCTCTTGCAAGAGGAATTGTTGCAAGTGGAGGCTTACCTGCAGAAGGCCCCCGAAGACATTGATCTTGGGAACAGACTCAGAACTGCCAAGGAAGCCCTGAGGAAAATCCAAAATTTTAGGATCAAAGGGCTTAAAGTGAGATCCAAACTCAATTGGTTGGAGAGTGGGGACAAGGGGACCAAATATTTTTTCAGGCTGCTCAAAGAGAAAAGCATTAAAGAGCAGATTGGACAGATTTTGGTGGATGGAGAAGTCTTCACAAACCAAGAAGGCATAAAAGGGCAGTTTTTCAGCTTTTATCATAACCTATTTTTCTATGAATGCAAAGGGGATGGCTGTTCCAATGCAAGGGAACTAATAAAAGGCATAGTCCCTAATAGGATAACGAAAGATGAAACAATTGAATTGAGCAAAGACATTTCAAAAGATGAAATTAAAAATGCAATCAATTCACTGCAGAATGACAAAACACCTGGGGCAGATGACCTTCCAGCTGAATTCTACAAGACGTTTAGCAACTGGATAGTTGATGATCTGCACTCTATATACACAGAGGCCCTGGCAAAAGGTACTCTGGGGAGAAACATTAATAAAGGCATCATAAGACTACTGCCCAAGGAAGGTGATAAGTCCATAATTAAGAATTGGAGACCGATAACCCTATTAAATGTATCCTACAAAATCCTTGCTAAGCTCTTGGCCAAAAGATTAGTGAATATCCTCCTGAGGTTCATAAGCAGCACCCAAACAGGATTTATCAAAGATAGGTACATCCTTGAGAATCTAATAACTAGTTGGGAAGCTATGGAGTGGGCAAAAGTGACAAACCAAGAAGCAGCAATGGTGTTGTTAGACTTTGAGAAGGCATATGACAGGATAAAATGGAATTTTATCAGCCTAATGCTTGAAGCCTTTGGATTTCCGGATGTCTTTGGTAAAATGGTGGCCACTCTTTTCAGGGATGTTGTGGCTCAAGTGGACATCAATGGGTCTCTCACAGAGGAGGTTGCCCTGGAAAGGTCCATTAGGCAAGGATGCCCCTTGGCTGCAGCCCTGTTTGTGATTGCCGCAGATGCCCTGCACTTCATCCTCAGGTCTGACAGGGGCACACCAAGAGTAAAAGGTATCTCCCTCCCAAATCATGAGGACCTTATTAACATCCAATTTGCAAATGATACAACCTTGTTTCCTCTGTTAGATGAAGACAACTTTAGTAATCTAATGGAAAAATTAGACACATTCTGTGTGGCCTCTGGAGCAAGAGTGTCTGTTACTAAATCAATAGTGCTTGGTTGGAAGGAAGAACCCCTGGAGTGGCTGACTAAGTTTGGCATGCAATGGGGTGGTCCCCAAAGACGAATTAGGTACCTCGGCATTCCCTTTTCTGTGAACCTAGACCTAAGGGAGATGTGGATCTGGATACATGGAAAGATTGATAAGAAGATTGGTACTTGGAACAGGCGGTTCCTCTCCTTGGCAAGGAGAATTCAAGTGTGTCCGAAAATTCTAGCCTCATACAACATTTACTTCGCCTCTGTCTAGGTTTTTAGCAATTATTAGGTTGAGGAGCTGCAAAGGAAAATCAGAAACTTTCTTTGGTCAGATGGGAAGGGAAAGAGAAAGAAGCACTCGATAAGGTGGGAATGGTGTTGCCGAAGCAAAGCAGAAGGAGGCTTGGGGCTAAAAGATCTCAAATTACAAGGCATAGCTCTAGCATCCAAATGGATCCTAAAGGCCCTAGACGGGGATGAACCGTGGAAAATCCTAATCAGGAATAACATTGAAAGGGGAGCCCCCAAACATGCAAAGTCCTGGAAAGGACTTCCATTGTGTGATCTCATATGTAGCAAGTATGCAATAAAGCCTGAGGGGTTTGTGGTCTTCAAGAGCCTTTGGAAGGCATGGGAATTCATAAAAGAATACATCCAAAACACCCAGGCTGTCTCTAATAGCACTATCTATGCACACAGGTCAATTTGGTGGAACCTTTTCCATAATGGCAAACCTTTGGCGCTCAAACAAGGTTGCTCAGCTAAGGCTTGGGCAAATAAAGGTATCAAATACCTTGCAGACATTTTGGATGAGGAGGGCCTAAGAGATTGGAACCAACTCAGCAGGGATTTCAATCTGCCTACCTCAAACTGGAGAACATTCTCAGTCCTAAAGGAGGCTTGTAAGGAAATCCCTCGCAATGCCATCCATATGGTTGACTCCGATCAATATAAAGACTGCAGGTGGAGCGATGGCTCTAAGCTTTCAAAGCTTAGTGCAAAGAAGATATATAATTCTCTTATCAGTCAGCATGGCATCTATACATACCTAAACCAAGCCTGGAAGATGGAATTAAGTAAGAGCGAATGGACAAAAATTTTCAAAAACTGCTGGTCAAATGTGTTGGAGCCTAAGAAGGCTTGCTTTCGATGGCTTCTAACAATGCAAAGACTACCAATCAAATGCAAATCAAAAGAAATTGAGATTTGTAGCATCTGCAGAGTCCCTAAAACAGTAAACCATATCTTCTTTGAATGCTTCTTTGCAAGGGAAGTATGGAGATTATTTTGCAAAAACCAATGTATTTGGGATAAAAACAATAATTTAAGACCAGCCAGAACTTTGTTACTGATTCTTAATAAAGATAGAAAAGGCCAAATGCTGTTTTGGAATCTTCTTGCAACTGAAATCCTTTGGTTTATTTGGAAAAGGAGAAATGAGGATAAATTTTGTGGGGTCAGGCGTGCACTTATTGGGTCTTGTAAAAGACTCACCCTCTCATATATTGCTATGTAGGTTGTTCTCATGGTCAAAGTGTCCAGAACTAAGTTTCTAAAGCTGATAGAAGATGGCACAATTCCAGTAAACCTTCAGGAGGTCAACTTTGGACAGGGTGGTAGCATACCACAGAGGTCTTCCTTAGAGCACTAGAGTTGTTTCAGAAAGAATTTAATGAAAAGGTGGAAAGCAATGAGCAGGGCGGGGAGGCTCCTCCTCCTCTTTTCAGCATCAATGACTTCTCAAGGGAGGAGATTGAAGCTGCAAGTTCACTACCAAGGCTCAAAGGTTCAGAGCGCAGGGGTCCAAATGGTCTATAGTGGCACACATCTTCTTCTTTGCACTGGTTTTTGGCCTGGACAGCAGCAGGTTTCCCTTGGCCATTGTATGGTCTGCAGATTTGACACCTCATAGGTTGGACAGGTATCTCAGATCAACATAGCAGATCAGGCTCTCATGATGGCACAGACACTCCTGGCAGTACAGTTGTTCTTCTCACTCTGTGTTTTTTTGCAGGTCACGGGTAGCTAGTTCTTTTTAATTATATGTTGTACATGACTGTTTTCTTCTATAATCTTGTGAACAATGTAAAAATCTGACAGTAAATATTTGTATGGGGGCTGAACATTTTTGATATTGTAAGGGGGGATCATTGCAGTAGTATTGTTGTCTTTTCCACCTTGACTTTGTAGCTTTTTGCTGTTCAAACTATTTCCAATACAAAAATCTTGGTTTAGGTCCTGCAATCATGTTAGATAATATTGGAATATAATTCATATGATCAAACATATATAAAAAATGTCTTATCTATTTAACCCTTATAAATACATAACTATTTCCAATAATATAAACCACCCAATATCCATAATGCACATGGGAAGTTGGATCATAATGGGACTTGGATGAGGAGCATGATAAGTCCCCGAAGCTATCCATACCAAGCCCAAGAGCGGATATACCATCCCTCTTGGCCCTCAAGTGGCAGACACACAGTCATCCAACATGGGGTGGCATACTTGGCGGACAACTTGTATCTGCATTCCCTACCCTTTCTGCCTTACCCATCCCTCGATCAACACGAATTTAAGGTTATTATCCACTCCCATAATCAACTATCAAGAAGGCCAAAGATGAAGCTGCAATAGGATGCCTAGAGCATTTCTTCTTTCTAAGCCCAAGGGCAGATAGGCAACCCCCTTGGCCCACAAATGGCAGACACTTCAGTCATCCATTATGGGTGACCTACTTAGAATGAAACCTCGTAATTGCTATCCCCCCTTGTACTTCCGTCTCTCCTTCCCATGATTAATTGGAGAGGAATAAGTAACTCAAGGATGAACCAATAATTTAATTAAAAATGCACTTCTTATTAGATTCTACATAAAATGCATGAAATTTATGTATTCAAAATATATATATCAAATTGTATACCACGGCGTTAAATAACCAGTTTGCTGTTCGCAAAATACAGTTCACTTATGTCAAAAGAAGTCTGATCTAAAACCTCCTCTTTTCTATCTGTTTCTAATATTCAGGAGATATTGCTTAAAGAGGCACAAATAGGTTAAATTAATGAATAATTCCTAATAAGGATTAATAATTGCTGCAAGCATCATTATTGCCTAATCGTATAATATCTATCTATATATATGTATGTTTCATTAAATATATATATGTATATGAATTTATACTTAACTTACCTCCCTTATCTTTGATTTAGAATTCATCTTCATATATCTCTCATTGAACTATCTTCTTCTTCACACATGCCTCTTGATATCTGCTTCAATTTCAAATGATATTCTATTTCTTTCAATCTGCTATTGTATTCAGATTTCTAATTCATTTCCATTCCATCCTCCTTTCCAATCTGCTGCTTTATCCATATTTTTCATTCCTTCCTACCTCTCCCCACTCATTTGTTTCTCCTTTTATATATCCCATGGTGGGGAGGATCACATCTATTTATTTAGCAAGAGACACATCCCTTTGTTCTATTGCACCCTTCACCAAAGATGCACCTTTTCCTTAATCGCTGGTCTCTTTTAAATTGCCCTGTTTTAATTAATTAAATCATTAGTGTCTAGCGCTGCTTTTATTTATGCTGCTTACTAAAAACCCTTTATTACCCACCAATCTCAATCGCTGCCTATTATGACCTTAATCACTGCTTTTTTTATTATTAGAACTGAGCGCTGCCTTTTTGTATGATTAGGATCGTTGTATTTAACTTTGTTTCCTTCTTAATAATTGCTGCCTTATTTTATGTTTTCTATTAATATATTATATGTTTTTCTTATTTTAATATATTTATTTTTATATTAGTTTTACATATATATTTTTAATATTTATAGTATTATATCATAATATTTATAATTGTAATATTAAATTGTTAATATTTATATTTACATTTTAATATTTATATTGTTATTTATTTTTTTTATTTATTTATTTATTTGCATTTCAATGCTTGGTTTCGTTTTTTTATTTATCTGAAACCAAGCCTATGGAGAGGAACGACTATGATGATGCCAATACTAGGGAGTTGGAAAGTGATTTATTCACAAAAGCAATTAGCCTTTTAGCACTTGGGATCCGGGTGTGTTGGCACCTAAGTATGACAAGGATCTTGTTTGGAATGAATTTCCTTTTAACTGTAGTGTTGTTCTAACTTCATCTCCATAGTTATGCATGGACGATGGCATTGTAATATGCACCCTATAATTTTTTTGTTTGTTTGTTTGTTGTTTTCTAATATGTGTTTGCAGTTTTTTTTTAGGGTTTTCAAATAGATAAATCACAACAACAATAACAAATACTATTTCTTACAAAATAAGAGCACAAATCATTCTTTCTTGTATTCCATTTTGGAGGTGATGATAAAACCCTCATTTTCCATCATTGCCAATTCTGCATGGGAGCTGCATCGTGTGCTAATTTGGAGATTTTGTATGCATTTACAAGTTTTGGCGAAAGGACATTTGCAACCAAATCATAGGTCTTTGTTTTGGAGTTGATTTCCATCATCCACCTTGAGCGCCACACTTTGGGAGGTCATTATATTTATCTATTAGTGGTTTTCAAGGTTTGTTGCTGTTTGAAGACATTATTTGCAAATTTGAGATTGTTGTACCTTTCCTAGAGAGGCGAATCACTATTTTTAATTTTATCAAGGACGACCAGCATTGACAACATTATTGGCCATTTTGGGAGGCAATGTGCATGGTTTTGAAGGGAAAATCATATTGGAGGGCAGCAATCAGCATTTTATATCATTTTCAACCTCTTATTGTGGGTGATCTGCTCTTTGGACAACCTTTCAGGGGTGGGGCAATTGGGAAGTCTTTGGAGGCTAGCACAGCACTTCTACACCCTTTCCTAGCTGCCAACATTTATTTCCAGTCTAGCCACAATCATCTAGGGTGTTGTACCAACATTTTGGAGAGTACATCAGTCATATAAGGTGCTGTACCAATCATTAGAGAGTTATATCAGATATTTATAGTGTTGTACCTGACTTTGAGAGTGTTTGGAAAATCATTTGGAGCATAGTTGGAAAACCCGACTCGCCAAGGACCGAGCCCAAAATATGACTCGACTCGGGGACTCGGCACGGACTCGGGAAAAGACTCGGCAAGGACTCGGCAAAAAAAAAAACCGTAGTTTTACAAAAAAACAAGAACAAATTAATGCATTTAGAGAACATAAGAGCCTAATTTGATTATCAAACACTTATAATTCAAAGATTACACATGTCATATGATCATCAAACACTCAATAATTGAAATTTCATCATTCATATTCATCAAATACTCATAGTTTCAATGTAGAACAGCATCATAAATTTATAAATGTTTACATATAATCATGTCAAAAAGAGGAAAACATTAACAACCACATATAATCTACATCTTCCTTTTTCCCCTCCCAATGGTACTCAATTTTGGAGGCCTAGAACTAGAAGGTGCCCGTGCTATAGTATCCAAACGAGGACTAGGAGATCGAGAAGGGGAAACATGATATTCGAATGTGTCTTCATCGTCCTCCATGGCATCCAATCTTGTTGCTTCTTCTGCTGCTGCTCTCTCTAGTTCAGCAAGATCCTCATCAGTAAGGAAGACATCAGCCTCATCATTTTGTTCATCAATAGTCCATTCACCATATGGATCAATGTCATCCAAGTCGATGGACTCATGTGAAACACCCTCCACCTTTCTAGTTCGAAGGCGAAGGTTGTATCGAACAAAAACTAAATCATTTAGGCGCTGCTGAGTCAACCTATTCCTCTTCTTTGTGTGAATGTTCTCAAATAAACTCCAATTCCGTTCACACCCAGAAGCACTGCATGGCTGTGACAAGACACGTATGGCTAGCTTTTGAAGATTTGGTGTGCTAGCACCATAGTTCTCCCACCATAGATCTACAAAAACATGTTTAAAAAATATAAGTATTAAGAAATAAGAATAAAGTAAAGTTTAAAACTTTAAACAATCTATATGTAAGAATCAAGTTTCTAATTTCATTTTTTACCTGGTTGTTGTTTTCCTCTCCTTTCAATTGCTTGTTGGGAGGAAAAGAGTCTCCCCTCTGCACCTTTGTAGACCTTGAATAGATAAAAGAAAAAGTAAATCAAATATAGAAAATTCATAGATAGTCAAGGCTCAACATTGCAAATTCATAAATAAGATGTAACAAATCTCACCTCCAACTCATCAAGCACTTTATCTCTCAGCTCAGGATCAGGCACCATCCTATCAATGCATATGACAAGACCTTCCATGACCTCCTCATCCGCCTTAAATGTGTCCGAGAAGTAGAACTTCGGATTCAAGAAGTAGGCAAGGCATGGATCGGCTGGTGGAGTTGGTGTGTCCATCTCCGATCAATGATGCGCCATATGATTTCATATTTCTTTTTGTTTCCGCCATAGTAACGTGATATGGCCTCTTTGGCCCTATCCATGGCCTCATAGATGAACCCCATTGGCATGCCATCTCCATCCACCATACGAAGAACCCTCACCAAAGGTTCTGTCACCTAAAAAAATGAAAACAAATGTTAAATCATAACAAAATTAACCCCTAAAAAAAAAAAACAGCAAATAGATTATCATGTATAATTTATTTTTGTGTGATTGCTACTTACCCCCATCAACTCCTCTCCATTTTTGATGAATGTCTCATCAAAAACTATGGCAACAATCCTCTCCCCTTCAGGTCTATTGGAAAATGAGGACTCCTTCCAAGCATCAGACACGAACATTTGTTTGAGATGATTAATGGCACCAAGAATGCTTTGCAATGTGAGGAAGTGGCTAGCAAATCGTGTCACTCCAGGTCGCACAAGGTCCTTGCCATTTGTAAATTTCCTCATCAAAGAAAGCACCCAAGTATGGTTGTAGATAAATTTTGTAACACTTTTTGCATCTTCAACCACACTTTTGACCCATGAAATCTTCCCAATGTCCTCTAGCAATAGGTCTAAGCAATGTGCAGCACATGGAGACCATGCAATTGTGGGATACCTCTCCATAAGTAGTCTACCTGCAGCTACATATGCAGCTGCGTTGTCCGTGATGATTTGGACAACATTATCAACTCCAACCTCCTGGACCAC
This sequence comes from Sequoia sempervirens, assembly GCA_007258455.2. Taxonomy (NCBI): domain Eukaryota; kingdom Viridiplantae; phylum Streptophyta; class Pinopsida; order Cupressales; family Cupressaceae; genus Sequoia; species Sequoia sempervirens. Next base: position 15,656 of record VDFB02121359.1, read on the forward strand.
CCCATCTAATAGATTGCATAAAGTCTCAGCATTTTTAACTTCATGGGAGGCATCTATTGATTTTAGAAACACCAATCCACCATTAGAGGCCACTAAAAAGTTAAGGAGAGTTCTATTTCGTCCATCTGTCCACCCATCAGATAAAATGCTGCAACCTTTTCTTCGCCAAAATTTTTTTTGCTCATCAACCACAAACTGTGTATTCTTTACGGCTTCCTCTAGCAATGGCCCACTCAAATCTTTAGATGATGGAGTCTTAAACCCCTTTCCTGCAACTGTAAGGGCATTCACCAAACCTTCCCAATATGGGTTGTTTGCAACATTGAAAGGTAGATTATTGTAATACCAAAAGTTTGCAGCAGCCATCCTAGCTTCTTGATGCTTTTCTTTATTCCAACCTGTACCTTCAAGTGAAGGTTGTGCTCCTGGAACATTACGTGGAACAAAATAATTTGGTCCTGATGAAGGACCCTGACTAGCAGTAGAAAAAGAACCATCAGGACTCTCCCCAAAAGATGAATGTGGAGCACGGAAGCTTGGACTTGCAACACCATGGGGCTTAGAGGGTGCAGATTGGGATTGAGATCCACTCATCGCTGATGTTAGGGCATCTTTTGTTTTTTGTCTTTCTTCTTTCTTAAGCTCATATTCAGCAAGAAGGGCCTTCATCTCTCTAATGATCTCAGGAGTGGTATTCTTGCATCCCTCCACATTTTGCCCAGGGATTCTAGCAAGGTGGTATTTTAATCTGTTTATTCCTCCTGTCATCCATTTGTTGCATTCATGACATGTCAATTCACCTTTTTTATTTCCTGGAATTGCATACTTCCATGCAGGGTCTTTTTTTACTCCCTTTGGATTTGAAGACGACATTGCTTGTTTCAAGTTCAAAATGAAAAGAAAAATCAGCTAGGGTTTGCAAAAAAACAGCAAATAAATGTGATTCAAAATTTCAAAGTTTCAAACATTTGCAAAAGAAAAAAGATGCAAAACCAAGCTAGAAAGTAGAAACAATAAGAATTAGGCTATTAAGGAAAAGAGAAAAAAATTTGGCAGCATTTCCCCTTATTTTTCTTGATTTTTTAAATTTTGAATGCAAAAAAATTGAAGAAAACAAACAAAAAGCAGTGTTAGATCACTTACCTTGCTCGATTTTGGCCTTTTTGGTTCGTTCTCCCTTCTTCTATCAATCCCACAGCAACTTGCAGACCTGGTTTTCAAGAGTGACAGTCAAAAAATGAAAGAAAAAAGCAAAAAAATCATGGGTTTTAACAGTTTTTGAGACTCAGGTGGGACTCCCTCCCAGACTCCCGAGTCCGTGGAGTGGGGTAGGGACTCAAGCGAGTCCGGGCGAGTCGGGCCGAGTCCGCAAACTATGATTTGGAGTACCCTATCAGCAGCCATATAGCATAAATCTCATCATTTGATCACTTGTGAGTTCTGTTGGGAAAGTTGTAACTCCGAAACTTTTTTCCAACTTGTATATCAATATTGTAATCATTTTTCCATACTGAAATTAAATAAAATCAGTGTTGTTGCTACTGTCATAATGATTGCAAATCATATCTAAGTGTTATTTAGAGTTATCCGAGGATTTTTGTAAAGTTTCTAGTTTGGTAGTTTTGATCAGCATTTATATTACAAGTTCAGTTGTTGTTTTAGTTGTGTTTGTTTCAGAAAAGAACAGAAAATAGAAAAAATTATAAAAAAAGGGTCATTACAACTAACAAGAATATACATATTTGTTGTACCCCAAAATTAAAATTTTTGTTACACTTAGACATTTTGAAGAAATGAGTAAAAGTCTTGTTAAATTAGTCAAAAAGGTCAAAATTTGGGTGTGCATGTCTTGCATGAGGGATTAAAACGTAAAATTTTCAAAATCTGACGATCTAGGTCTGCTCAGAGCGACCTAATCTACAAAACCCAGATCCCAGTTTTTCATCCTTACTTTTTAGGAAAACTGCTATTTTTAGAAATTTTCTAAAAATAGTAACTTTTTCTAGGTTTTTCTGGGTTTCTTTTGAAACGGATACTGGCAAAACTTTCTAAAAATAGAAAGTTGGTCCGATAGGGTTCAAACTGATTTTGATTGGCTCAAAATACTTCCATATCAGGCTGATGCAGTCAGAATATCAAAAAGATCAGTTTTGCCTTAGTGGGTCTATTCTGTTTTTTTTTCAGAAGCATATCAAGAGCTCTGAAGTCATCAATGGAGGACAATCAACTACCAGGTGTCAAATTCAACACTCAAAGCATTTAACAGAAGGTGAGTTGGTAAACAAGCACAAAGAACGAAGAAAGAGGGTGAACTGTGAAAATTTTCTAACACTGCTTGTCATGGGCGCCCCAGGAGAGAATAGGCGCCCATCTTTTTAAGGCATTAAATGTTGAAATTAGGGTTTAAGCCTTCAAGCAAAGTTGCTCAGTTTTCTTCCAGCTCCGCGACGAATCCAACAGTGCAGTCATCGGATCATCCAATCATCTGAGATTCGAGATCAAACAGGGAAGATCCAAACAGAAGTCAAAATGAAAAAGAATGAAAATCATCAAAATTTGACTAAGTCTGGGAACTTTGGGCGCCCCCGGTGAAGAAGGGCGCCCAGCTTTTTGAAGGGGCAAATCCAACAGTTAGGGTTTGCTAAAATGCTCAATCTCTCCGGAATTCAGTCTGCTTCGCAATGAATATCTTTGTCAGGGCATCGGACAGGTCAATCTCCAGCGAATTCAGATCAAGGTTGAAGGTACAGAATGAAGGTTTGAATCTGAAGATAAAATCTAATGAAAAAATTTCTAAGTCTAGAACACATGGGCGCCCCTAAAGGAGAAAGGCGCCCAAGTTTTTGAGTGTCCAAACAGATGAATCCGCCAGTGAAGCTCTAACACAACTTCATCAGATTTGATCAAGCTTTCCAACAAGATCTCCAGCACGTCAATCCGAGATGGCAGTCGTCAGATGCAAAAGGCTAAACAGAGGGTTTGACGAGAGTGAAATTTTAAAGTTCAAAGCAAAGGTGAAATTTATGAAAAATGGCTAAGTATAGCGAAGTTGGGCGCCCCCAGCCAAGAAGGGCGCCCAAGCTTTTGAAGGCCCAAATTCAACTTTTTGATGAAGTTACTCTTAGAGAACCCCCTCCAAAATCTTCTCAGCTTCGCGACAAGCCCAGCCATCAGCCAATCCGAGCTCTGGGTCACCAAATCCGATAGGATCATCTATAGAAGAGTCGATGAAGAAATGTAAAAATGGCTAAGTCTGCTTAAGTTGGGTGCCCCTGGAGAGAAAGGGTGCCCAAGATTTTGAGCCCTGAGATGTTAGAATTTGCAGATGCAGCTTCCAAAATCACTTCGTCAGATTCAACCAAGCTATCCAGTGAGCCTGTCAACCAGTCAATTGGATTCACATAGCTCCCGGAATCAGGATTTCATCAGAAGACCAAAGGGAAATGAAGAAATTGAAGATCATGTAAAAATGGCTAACTCTGGACAAAATGGGCGCCCCTGGAGGAGATAGGCTCCCATGAATTCAAAGGTCGAAATGAAGTTTTTAGCCAGAGACGCCTCCAAAAAATTCTTCTTAGAATCAGTCAGGCTACACGATAAATCATCCAGCTCGTTCATCGGATCAATCTGGAATCTGGAAATCAGGATCAAAGTAGGGGGTCAAAATGGTGAAAAGTTGAAAAAACTCAAAAAATGACTAACACTAGGTGAAGTGGGCGCCCCTAGCCAAGAAGGGCGCCCAACTTTCCATGCCTAGTGAAATTTGCAAGATTTTCAAAAAAAATCAAAATTGCAAGAGGATGAGGACGTCCAAGTTCATTGAACAGCTGATTTTAGGGTTTTGAAGATAAAAGCAAAAGAAAGCAAACCTAATTCAAACCCTAAGTCTATTTAATGCATCTCTTCAATGTAATTTTCATTATTTTTGCAGGTAGCATTCAAAGGAGAAAGTTGGAGCAGCAAGTTTGAAGTAATTTTTCAAGATTCAAGAACACAAGTTTGTTGATTCTTCATCATATTTTCTGGGACCAGCAGCATAAGGGCTCACTTTTAAGAAAGCACTGTCAAAAGATCAAAATTTGCAGAAGAGGCCAGTTTTCAAATTTTCAAGCCATCTACAGGTCTTATCATCCTCAATGTGAAGAATTTTCAAGAACTTAGTAAGTCACTTGTGATTGCTTTTTATTTGCATGTCGGTGAAATCCTGGTACATTCAAGATTTTAGATCCATCACAGGTCTCTCCCAATCTGATCCTTACGAAGAAAACCCATATCTGGCACAAGAAGAATTTCCAAATTTCTAGGGTTGGCACCTTTTTAAATTGTGATCGGTATTTTTCAAATCTAATCAACTGGGTCCATTTCTAATTGCATTCTGAACAAAACCCAGGTGCCAGCTTTTTTCATGAAAAATTGAAGAAAAATTAGGGTTTGTTGCTTTTTCAATCTAGAATCAAAATTTTCAAAAACGGACGATCTGAGTTGTCTTGCAAGAGGATTCTAAGCAAAACCCATATCTCAAAAAAAAATTCAAAAATTTGTCCGTTGGAGCAAGAAAATCAGCATTCTAAAAATAGTAAGTTGTTCAAAACTTGTCCGAACCTAGGCGAGTTTACAGTCATTCTTCAAGGTTTCTAAAATGGAGTACACTCCCAATGATTTCAAGACCAAATCAGCTCTCTATCATGATTTCATCAAAACAACTGAGACGAACTTACATCATATCAAGTCGGTGTTTGATCTACACGCTTTGGAGAGCGCAGGCAACACTACCATCAGAAACCTGGGACACTCTAGACTTCTTGCAGCAGCGTCTATTCCCATCTCAATTCAGAGTCTCGAGTTTGTAATCGCTTGCATCAAGCATTACAACCCGGCTACAAAGGAGATTCAATCAGTTGATGGCAGGATGATTTGCAGTTTAAAGCCTGACATGATCGAAAAATGTTTTTCCATTCCCCCATGGCCTGAAAGTGTCACTATCTGAAAGGGTGAATGTGAAAGGATATGGGAGATGCATAAGGAAAAGTACAATAAGAAGATTGCACAAAGGTGGATGAAAGAGAAGAATAAGACTTTGCCTAAGAACGTCGGGCGAGGGGAGTTCAAAGATGAGATTGCTATCATAATCACCTTGCTCAACAGGGTCACTGGATCAGAAGATGCTACCAAGTTTCAGCCTTGGATGTTCTACGCCATACCCCACATCATGAAGAAGATTGAGTTCTATGATTGGCCCACCTTGATCAGTGACAGCCTTCATCAAAAGATAACAGAATATTTTCAGTTTCATGCGTTCCATATGGTTTCTTACCTAGTCTACCTGGTGGCCTATCAAGGTCAATTCAGAGGGTTGAACACCGAGGGATCATTAAGCGTACAGCATATCTACAACTACTATCCTCAGTTGGAATTCACGAAGTCACTACATCACTACAAGAGGGTGAACAAGGCTTTTCTAATGTACACAGTGCGGGACCTGGACAATGAATTGCACGTCCGTATCTCTTCAGTTGCCAGGGCAGCGATGGCGGAGTGGGCAAATTGGTTCATACAATTTCCTACTTTCACCTATCTCAGAGTCTATGGCTATTTAGGTGCCCCGCTCATGCTACCAAGGTATCCATCAGACAAAGTTGTCTTCATGGAGTTCTTAAGGCAAGCACACGATGTCCACGCATTCTTGAGGAATAGAAAGAAACCCGCCCTCAATTTTCCATTGGGACTGGGAATCTATACATGCAGGACAGCAGCAAATGCTAAAACCATGGGAGATGAGTTAGACAAACTTGGTCTCAAGCCTTACAGCGAGAGACAATCTTATGACCCTCATGGCATCTATGCTGGCCAACTTGAGAAAAACTATGCTCACATATTGTAGAAACCCTAGTTTCCCCAAAATCTCTATCTCTGACTGTTTTTAGGTTTTTCTGAAGTTTTTGATGTTTTTGCTTGTTTTTTGAGTTTTTGCATAAATATGGTAAAATGCGATTTTGCTTGAAAAGAATAATAAATTCAAATAAAAATCTTCTAACTTTGAAACTACTGAATGTATGGCAAATACTGAAGCTTATTCATTAGAGAATCTTCTGAAGACGATTACAAAAATACCCAGTTACATGCAAGGTGAAAAAACAATGATTTTATTAAAAACCTGATTTCTGTAGCAGCAATAAATGAAGGCTGAGAATGGTACGGCTGCAGCAAAATCCACTTCTCCCTCTGTCTGAAGATGCCAAATGATGCCTGGACTGTGGACGCCTTGATTGGTGAAGACAGAAGTCAAGTATGCAAGGCGATTTGCTTCCTTATGAAAATATGCCCCTTCCTAGATGGTACGGCCTGTACAGTACAGATTGTACCGCTGTGACAGCAATTAATGACTTTGTACGGCTTCCCTGTAGCTTTCCAGAATCTCTGATTATGGACGCCTAGATGAATGGAAGGTATTCTGAGTGCAAACACTGAAAAATCTCTGAAGATAGTCAATTCTCTGAAGCTCTGTGATTTCCTCTGGATGAGAAAACCTCTGTTGGCAATAAATCAAGTGGTATTTCACACCCTCTGAATTGCTTCCGATGGAGATGGCTCGTTCCCCAAGGAATTCGAACTTGAAACCCTAAAGCTTCTTGCTCAGATCAAAGTTGATCAATTTCAATTCTCAATAATCACATAATGGCTCAAAACCCAAGGCAAATCCTCTAATATGCTGAAAAGTGCGATTTCCTTAAAGGAAATAAGGTTTTTGAAAATAAAATATTCACATTTTAATCTTTTAATAGGAATTCAATGAGTCTACTGTAGAAATATTTTTATAATAATTTTTTAATTACCAAAGTACATTTGCCCTACGATGATGAAACACCGTGAAATCACTTGGTTATAATGTGCTATTATGGCATGTATAATCATCAATAATTAATATTTTGTCAATATAATTAAATATTTAACCATCTTCCTCGTTAATCATCCGATGGTACGTCCGTGCGAGGTGGCCGAACTGCGAAGTGATTAGAATCTGCCCAAATATGCTAGCTTTAAAATAGCGGGGGTCCCCTGGCCTGCCGAGGCTGCGCTGAGAGCCAGCGATTACGCAAAGCGTCTCGTCGAGCCAAAGCGAAGAGACTAGATCAATCCTACGCTAGCGAAGGCTGAGCCAAGCTAGAAGTGACCCTCTATCAGTCCTATGGAAGCCCCTACAGTGCGTGTGATGGAAACCAATCTATTACTCAGAGATGTCAGCGAGAGGACGGCATATCCCGAATCCTCGAAGATTTTTTGAGCTAATTGCCAGGATGAGTTAGGTGCGAAGCATGGTCACAATTAGACTCACTCTTCACTAGATGAAAGATTGCCTATCAGAGGATATCGAAGGATTGTCAGATGATGATGAGGATGTGTTACTCCCGATGTATGCTTGAAAGGGAATTGAAGATCAGCCCCTTCCTCAAGTCAACTGGGCTAACAAGGAATCCCTCTCAGTCGAAGAAAGGACGAGGCAAGTCCTCGAACATAGCAAGGTCTTCCTAGTTCTCAAAAGGAAGAAGTCCATACCAGCAGCAGAGCTGCCAAGGGTACAGCTGTCACTTCCCTCCTCTTCCAGAGCACAATCAAAAGGGAAAGGCGTAAGTCAACCTCAAGATGGTGTGAAGGGCAGCAGGTCAACCAAAAATGTAAGGAGGAGGTTAGACTTCTCAGGTATAGTCATACAGGAGCCATCAACGGTTGAAGCAGAAACTCCTCCAGAAGAACCTATACCTCAGAAGGAGACAGAAGAAGCGCCCTTAGCACATGACTCCATACCACAGACAGGGTCTTCACCAATCCACATTGACCTTGATATTGAAGATGATGAAGAAATTGCAATTGTACCTCCTAAGGAAGTTAGTAAAGATACTACCATGTCTTGGCTAGAGAACTCCTTGGGAAGGGTGAGAAGAAGACCTTCATATTAGGTGAATTTTGATGACCTTGATAACATCTATCAAGAACGTCCTAAGAAGAAAGCAAAGAAGCAAGTTCACTTTGATAGGAACCCGGATAGCGAGATAGTCATGGAGACTGCATTGCCCCAAGAGGGCAAAAACAGAGATGAAGTTGAGATGGACGACTTCGTGATGGTCAAGGCTAATCTTGGTAAAAATACCAGACATGCAGATGTGAGTCTATTCAGAGTTGTATCTGAAAGCCTTCAAGAAAGAGTGATCAAGGACGGAGAAGACAAAGCAGCCCTCAAGGCCGAAATACAGCAACTCGGGCTTTTCATTTCTAATCTTGTCCAGGGTTCTTCACAGGCGACCCAGCTGCTGCCCCAGGTCTTAGAGACACCAGCTGATCATCAACAATTAAGACAACTAGTTATTTGTGGGAAAGAAACTCAAGAGTGGATCGAGAGTTTCATTGTCAGAGGAAAGGAGATCTTGGCACAGATGTTTCAGTTGAGAGAAAACGCTCATGAGCTACGTCAAGGTATCCAAGGGTTTGAACAAACAGTGGCTAAAGTCAAACCAAGGCATGAAATCATCATTGCTGATTTAGATATAGCCTATGGTTCAGCGACTTCAAAAGAACACAAGAGGCAGATCCTTGCTTGGAGAGAGCGTCATGTCTTCAAGGTCAAAACTTATGAGAGGATATCTGAGGAGTTTGTTGCCTACAGACAAAGGGTGATCGAAGCTCTTCTTTTCATCAATGAGTTTGTTACAGAGATTCCCTCTCAGTACAATCTTGAAGATAGTTCCTACGTTAGGCTTGATGAAGTGCAAGCTCAATTTCAGAGTGATGTTCGCAGCTGTGATAGCAGCAATCCAGTTGGTGGGAGAATGAGTCATATTTCAATGATGTCAGCAAAGTTTGAAAAGGCGGCCAATGAGGTCGAAGATTTCTTGAGATCAATTGCAAATGGAGAGGATATCTTAGAAAAATGCAATTTTGCTATTGATGGGATAGATGCACCAAACCGAGACACAGTTTCCTGCTTTTTAGCGGATGTGATTGAGATTTGAAATGGCTTTCATCTAGAAGCTTTATTTCCGCTTTCTTTCTATTCTTGGAGCAATTCTTATCCATTCTTTGAAGAAGA
>VDFB02121360.1:0-81051 GCA_007258455.2 Sequoia sempervirens
TTTCAAAATTTTATTTTAAGGTTTTTTTGAATTAAAAGAAATAACTTTTTTGTCTTGACCATTTTTTTTTGCTTGCTATAAAAATGAATCATATTTTCAAGTTCTAAGGCATCAAACAAGATGAAGGACAAATTTTGGATGTGAAAGAATTTGTAAAAATGGTGTGAGACATGAAATAGAACATAATTAGTGTTGAATTTCATTGTGATAAAAAATGGTTAAAATACCAAAACGAAATTTCATGAGCATCTTTATCCAAGAGAAAGCTAGAGGTTGTTATAAGCATGTTTAAACAAAAAGTAAAAAAAGGTGGAAAATGGCATAATAGGTCAAAAAATGTGATTTTGTTCTAAAAAATGAAAAGTGGCATATGACCCCCAAAAAAAATTGAGAGAAAAAAGAGAGGAAAACACCATAAAAGTAAGGATGTGATTTTGTTGGAAGAAAAAAAAAATTCTACATAAAATAAGAATTATGATTTAGATTCTTAAGATACCAAATAAATTTTTTAGATAATTTGTATGGCATGCCCATAAGTTTTTAGCTTGACCCAATTCCTATTTTTCAAAATAAAACCCCATATTTCAAGCTTTCAAAGGAAGATACCTAGGTACAAAAATCATCTTGTAGAGCCAAAATTATCAAAGAAACCATTCATGTTTCAAAGTGACTATTTTTAGTGTTATGTCTAACCACAATTATGTTTAATTACTTTTATTTTTCAAGAATGTTTATTTTTCGATGACCTTTTGGAAAGTCCTTTTTGAAACTTAACATTTAAAAAAAAAAACTATTTAGGAAATTATTTATTTTAGACTATCTATTTTAAACAATATTGTATTTTGAGCTTGCTTTGTATGCAAACTTTATATTTTCAGTCTAAAAGCTTCAAAAGTTTATTTTGTACTATGTTGAATAAATTGCATTGCTAGAACATGCAAAATATTGTAAACAATTATAAATAAGTGTTATGCACTTTGATTTTTAGCTTATAATAATTTTATTTTTCTTGTTAAAAGTGTTCAAGTTTTTTGTGATATCTTGCGTGGTGATTTTTTAAAATATTTCATAATAGCTAACAAAAATTTACAATGTATCAATTTGAGAGGTCAAATTATTACAGAATTAGCATCTTAACTTAGACAAACTAAAATTAATCCACTCATACTCTAGAAAAGGAGTTTCAAATATGAGGGTAATCCAAAATTTATTATTATAGTTTGATAATCAAAGTTACAAGCAAATTATTGTTGAAAACCATCCTAAAACAAAAAGGTAGAACCAAAACTAATTTAAGATATTTTTATGTATACATGAGCATACATATTATCTATGTTTATTACTTCAACATTTTTCTTTGCTTCAAAATCGATCCTTGTAAAACACAAATGTTCAACCAACAAGATACCAACATTATTACCAAAACATGAGAAACTAGAGTTCAAATCCATTGTGGCCATTAATTTATCTTATTTTCCAAATTTCCTAATTTGGCTACACTATTTTTCATCAGTATCTCTTCTATATTAGTTTGTTATTTTTTATTTGTCATAAATACCTATATTATAATGGTCATGAACTCCATATTTGGCGACTATTTGGATATTATCTTGGTATTCCAAATCTAGACACCATTCTACATGCTTTGAGTACTTATTGTTTCAAGTCATAGATATTGTATTCATCAATTTGTAAAACTTATCCTTGAGGATATTCATGAACATTGTAACCTACAAACAAATATAAGAGAAGAATAATTCATGGCATGATTTAATAAACAACCTCATATTGCCATGGACACCATGAATCATTGAGGCAAAAATACAAGAATGAAGTTATCTACATACAAAAAAAGTATCTTGAAAAATCATCTTTGTGTCTTTGAGTATAAGTTTTTAGATTGAAGTGTCATACCAATATCAAGGGGCTTGTTTGGTACCATATAATGACAAAAACACCTACAAAAAAGTGAAGAATCTTAAATCACTATGTAAAAAGGCACTTTTCATATCCATCCAATATACTAATCACCCATGTGATAGAGTGGGAGAAAGTACAAGACAAATAGAATCAATTTTGGTAATAGGAGCAAAGGTCTCAAAAACATGTGAAAACCCCTTAGCCACAAGATATGTCTTGCACTTGCCAATGGATCCATTTACTACATATTTGGTTATGTATACACTCACTTGCACTAAGCCAAATTTCTTCCCTCATTAATAGGTACCAGATCCCATGTGTGGTTCTACAATAAAGAAGAATAATCCTCAACCATGGCAACATCCCACTTTGGAATACTTATGACATTTGAAAACCTCTAAGGATCATGGAAAAGTGCATGACTCAAAATAATCTCATGTTATCTATGAATAAATGTGGGCAGAATCTATAGGATCACTAGTCAAAGGCTCAACCTCCTCAATAGTAATGTTTGCCCAATAGGGTAAAGAATGTGCACTAGTATTGTTGGTCAAATGTTTCACTTCACCTAAGATAGTTTTCATTCTACATGTAATAGTGCACCCAGTTATTAAGTTTACTTAGGATATTAGGAATATTTAATTATTCTCAATTAGGTAACTAATAATGAATTTTGGGAAATGAGGTGCTCAAGTGCTACCATTACCTCAACAATTATTGATTGATGGTAGTTAGGTGTCACTTTTGTTTAGTCAATACCATGTATGTTTTAGTTAGACTAAGTTAACTCACCTCTTAATTGGGAATGGTTAAGATTTAAACTCTTAGCTCTTGGCCATATCATCTCCTTTCAATTCATGGATCAAAGAGACCTATATATTTATACATTTCACTTTGTAAATCAACTCCATATTATTGAATATATAATTTTATTTATTTTCCTAGTTTTGTGATAAGCTCATAGGAATTAGGTCCTAGGTAAACTTATTGTTATGCAAAATTTCAACATGGTATTAGTGCCATATGTCATAGGGCTAGTCTTTTCTAGGTAATGAGAGCATGCAGATCAAATATCTAGGTGTATTTGGTGAATGGTGGAGCTATTTTGAACTCTCTATTTTGTCCAAAACAACTAATTTAATTAGGATTTACTATTATTGTGTCTAAACCATATTACCTAGAGCTTTCCAATTAGAGGCATGTTTTACTTTGGTTTTTGTAATAATCTTTTATAGAAAGTGAGCTACTAAAATAGGCTATTATATTGTGTATGGAAGATTGAAATCTATTAGGATCATGTCATTTCCCAAAATTGTTCTCCACACTCCTAGAGGAATTGATCCAATTCAAGGCTAGGGAAATTTTGTCCTCAAGGGGATTGATTAGCTCATCAATAAAATGTGAGTGATTTAAGGAAAATTATTACTTGACTGGATATTCTCTCCTTTGCTTCAATATCAACTAAACCCAAGAGGGTGTTGGTAGATGTATTCTTAATACAATTGGTTATAAATAAAGATAAAAACTCAAACTATTATAATAGTACCTGATCTAAACTTTGCCCCAAATGTTGTCACCAGACCAAAGACTAAAATACTAAAAATATCTTTTAAGTTAATAACAACTTTATTACACAGAGGAAAGATTAAGGTATACAAAACATGATTTCTTGGGATAAGAACTACTATGGATCATTATAGATGCTTCCTTGGATGAATGGTTGAATTTTTGGATGTATATGAACTACTAATCCTACTTCTAAGCTATTGATGTAAAATTATTTTTATTTTGAGTGCATGGTCAATTGTAAATTCAAGGATTGATGCCTAATACATATGATTATAGGGTTGTGGTTTACCAAGAGATACAACACTTTGAAATCACAAAAAAATATTAGTTGTGCATATACATACACCTTAGATATAATATCAAATAGCTTAACATACTTAATAATCCATCTCCAAACTATATAAATCCATGCACAATAAAGAAAAGACCATTGCAAAGCTTACAATGAGTTAGAATTATGCCACATTCATCAAATATTTGTTACAATCGTACCAACAAATTTGGTAAGAGGAAACCCTACACTAGAATCATCTAAATATCTACAAATGGGATGGTGGAGATGTTTAGTTTAACTAATATCATTTACAATACAAAGACCTCCTTGTGATTTATAAAAAGAATTACTCTCTAGGCAACAATAATTGTAGGAGTTAAAACCCTAGAATTTCCTTCATTCTCAATCATGTGGAGGGATGAAATGATTGACCCTTTTTCTATATAATGAATTGTATGTATAGAATTTTATTTGGTTGCCCAATTTATTTTAGGAATTTAATTAGAAATTATAGGTCATAGATATGATATGCAAGATAAGCGACATCTCACAAACTATGTGATATGGATGATCTAAATAGGTGTGAAGACCATTAGGAGATAGAAATCAACCATCAAATTAATGGAAATATAGTCACCCTCATATTCCATTATATAAATTGTATGTGGATTTCCCTTGAGATAGACAAGTATTTTTAGAAAACAAAATCTTCTTGGAGCGACTGCAAGATTAATATTCAATTATTAATGGTGTTTGATATCTTAGTTATAAGTCCCAAATTCCCAAGGCTAGATAATCTCTCAAGTGTCAAGGGCATCAAATCTTAGGAAGAATGCCATGAAACCTATGTTAAAAGTTGGTAAACTAACGACCAATTGTTGAGGTCGGTAGGACCCCCTTCACTTCCAATTATACAAGACCAAGGGTGATTCTTGGGGTGTTGAGTTAAATTAATTTATAGTGAATGCACATCATCTTTGTTACAAACCATACTTGTTGCATATCATACCCCTATACGAGTTGTCACAATGTATCTATGTGCTGGTTTGAATATGCAAGATTTCACCTTTATAGAAGAAAAGGGCTTACTAGTTAAGGTGTTTAAATAATGGATATAGCAATGCTTATTATTTTTGTACACACATAAACATGGAATTTAGGAATTGCAATAAAACTAAAAAATGTAGATAATGTTTTGTTTGATCTTTTGTGTTGAGATGATGGAGTGAAGAATAAATTATAAACTGGTGCTTATATCCAATTGTACACAAAATATGATGTTTTTTACAAATCATAGAATAGCTTAAATAAAATAGGTTACCTTAATCAAGATACAGTCAAACACTATATTTACTTAAATGCACACATAAACTAGGCTAGATATATGCACATGAATAGATAATAAAAATTATAGAACTTTACATGATTCTACTTACTAATCCAAAAATGAACCTATGTATTTATTTATTAATCTTGAAGAGATACATCAAAAAATATTTGAGATGATCTTATGACCTTTTGGTTGGCCAACTAATCAAAACCCATTAAAACAATACACAAGAAACTCCTAGAGACTCCCAAACAATGTCAAGCCTACTAGTTACATTCATTCAAGTCAGTGTTACAATGAGTTTATTACATATTTTGGACAAATTCTTGTCATTACAATCTCAAAATTCCAATATCTAGAGTTGGAGACTGAAACCATAGGGTTCACATTTTTCTAATTTATTGTTGTTGGTTTTGGTAACCGCCTCTTTATCTATTTTTCCATCCTCTCAAAGTGAGAATTATTGATCCTTAGTACCCTTTGATAAAAAAATCAGATCTACAACAAATTCCCAATTCCATGATTAATATAAAAGTAGAAATCCCCATGCTAGCTAGGCGTCATTCACCAAAATTTGCACCTCAAATCATACTATAAACTTGCCTAGTTGTATTATGAAAAATGAGATAATATTCTTTTTTGACCTTGCAAATGTCCTTTCCAATTAAGGTGCAACTATATTTGGTATATTGGTGGGAAAAGATCCTATGTAAGTTTTTGAAGTAGTTGTAGGGCTTTATTGATCAATCAATGACATTCAATAATGATCAATGAGGTAGGTGGGCATACTAGAGGTGTTTGATGTTTTGTTGTTCATAAGCACCATTCCTTATATTCACAAAATCCACTATACTCCCCTTTCATTTGTCCTCTATGTGAACTATGCCACATTTTTCATATAATTTACAAACTTAGGAACTATGCAACTTAAAAAACTTATTCCATTTTCTTCTTCATTTTTTCCTCTTTCTCCTTGTCTGCCTTTTTTTATCACAAATTTGGGCATGTGAAAAACCTTTTCACTTTTGTAAAGTTTAAAAACTCATAAAATTTATGATATCAAAGACTTCAAGTAAGTTTATCTTTTTCTTCATTCTTCAAATCCTAATTCCTTTGTGCATTTTCATAAGGTTCATGAACTCTACAATGTTGATAAATTTATCACTTTCTTTGTTCTTTGTTCTTTATTTTCCCTCTTTAGCCATTTTCTCTTTTATATTTCTCATATTCACATTGTTGCACCTTTTCTAATTGGGTGAACCATGTTACAATGTTGCAAGGTTTATAAAATCATGAATTCTATGACATGCAAAACCAAGAAAACTTTAGAACTTAAGATAATAAGAAAAATTCTTGATTGGAGTTAGTGGAATATTAGGAATGACATGAAACTCTAGTTCAAAAGATAGATGAAATTTAAAGGCAAATGATCAGGAAGTCCAATTTTAGGGAAAATATATGCCAAGAGGACCAAGTCTGATATCTTGATAAGGAAAAAGGAAAAGGTGGGAATAATTGAGAAGACGCATAAGGATGAGAAACCCCAAAACCTTGAAAGTCCAACAAGCACCAAAAATAAAAGGAAATATGCCCAACACTTAAAAATTTAATCTCTTTTCAACCTTCAACAAACTAACAAGAATATATAATGGACACAAAATCATAGTTATACAAACATTGACCAAGGGAGACCAATTTTAAGTTATCTTAGATATGTTATCTATGATGGGATACACAAGGCCATAAAGCACAAAGGGGAAAAACATAAAGAGAATGGACATAAAAAATGGGGTACCAACATTGGGTCTTATCAAGAACATTTATCTCTTGTAGGCACAATGAAGAGACAAAAGTATACACAAAAATGAAGAGTAGGACTAAGACACTTTATGATGAATAATCAAGGATCATGAATGAATGGAGGCACATACAACATCAATATGTGAAATACAAAACACATGCAATGAAAGACAAATAACATACTACGTTTCATATAATATTACTCTCAAGAGAGGTAGTGCTTAAGGTATTGAGCATGAACTAGTAGCTCCACAATATCTCATCAAATTGGTAAGGGCCAACCCATAGGGAGTCAAAAGTATCAATCGTGTCCTTATCTTTTGACCTAAAATTCCACATAAGGACAAGATGTCCAATCTATAACTCCCTATTGACAACCATCTTATCAAAAATATTTTTCATTTTTTATTATCTTAGCAAACTTATCTCATGAGAAGCCCTCCTAGCTTCATCTAATTTATTCAACTAGTATACTCTATGGGAAATGGCATCTTCTTCTTTCTTCCCCCATTTTTTTGTAGTATCTAATAAATAGGTAGTTCTAGGATGATTATAATTTATCTTGAGTGCCATATACCAACTCAAATGGAATCTTTATGGTATCCTTTTTATATGTCTCCCTGTCTTCCCAAGCAAATAAATTTCATTTTATTATCTCATCTCTTCTTGTTCAAGTATCTAAAGTTTTTTTAATAATATTTATGATCATCTTGTTACTTGACTTGGCTTGTCTATTCCTTTGAGGATGATAAGGGAATGAATGTGTTAAAGAGATCTCGTATAATGAAAACATGTCAACAAAATCTCAATATCTAGAACACATTGTATTGTTAGCAACTATTATGAATGACAAGCCGAATCTAGCAACTACATTGTTTGGAAAAAAATAAATCACTACTTTTGATATTGTATTTCTTACATGGATTGCTTCTACTCATTTTATAAAATATTTGATGACTACCAATATCCACTTATATCATTGTTATATCTTTCTATTATCTCCCCTATAAAGTGTATGCCACATTATTTAAATGGAGTCTCAATTGAAATGGTAGTGAGGGGGGTGCACCTACAAGTTTTAATTTATTAGAAAACCTCTAGCAAGTGTCACACTATTTCACAAATTTTACCACATCCTTGAAAAATTTGGGCCACTAATAACTTTTTTTCATGATTTTGTGATTAGTAGATTTGGAAATAAAATTCCTTCCACACAATCTGTGATGGTATTCCTTAACCAACATTTATAGATTATTCCTTGTCTAAACATTCTAGAAGAACACCATCAAGGTTCCCCCACATCAATTATCCTTGGAGTAATATCTACCTCTAAGCTTTCGACTTTAATGTTCTTCTTTTCTTATCATTCAATTGAGGTAGAAATATTATATTTTTTAAATATCATACTATGTCCTTATACTAAGGACAATCTTTCAAATTGCATTGAAAACTAGATGGGTCATAGTTCACCTAATTTACTTCAGTCACATTTGTTATGCCCTTAATATTAGTGTACATAGGGTTATGAATAGTTGGCTTGTAGCTATCTTAACTCTTCATTAAGTCATATTATCATTATTATATTATTATTTAGTTAATTAGGTTGGCCTAAGGCTTATATAGGGCTATCTAAGTCAGCCTAGGTGATAGTTTGGGCATAAATAATGTATATATAGGAGGTAATGAGTCTTATTTCATCATCAAATTGTGAATTGTCTTCTCATTGGAGATATTTGGAGGTTTGACCCCTTAAAATGGCTTGTTATTCTCAGCTATTATCAAGTATTTTTAGCATATTTCATATTATATCTTCCATTGTGCAAGTGATTTCATTACAAGTGGTATCAGAGCATAATCTTGGCACCATAGAGGTAAGGCATTTTCTTACTATTGAGGTCATTTTAGGAAGTGCATATCTCTAAGATTTTGGCAAAGATTTTTCTAATTTTAAAGCATTTTTTAAGAACATATTAGATCATCTATAGTCCATAATTCGTAGGAATTGGAGTAAAATTGAGCAATTTATTACAAAATTAGGGTTTCCAATAAATTCAATCTCAAGAATGCAAATTTGCTAATTTCTTAGAGATTTTTCTTGGTAAGTGATATCTTGGCCCTCATAAGTTACGGTAAAAATTCCAAAGAATTTAGATTTCATTTGTGTGATTTATTTTAAAATTATTGATTTCCATCATGATCGGGCCTCAAACAAGAGGAAAAAAGAATGTTGTCACACCAATAAAATATCCTAATAAGGATGAGGTAATAATGGAGGATATTACTCCTAATAAGGAAATAAATAATGTCAAGGAAGACATTTCATTAGTGAAGATGGAGATGAGTGATTGTAGAGGAGATATATCAGACATATAAAGCATGTTAAATGCTTATATAAATGGACCAAGAAAGGATGTCTGAAGCAACCAAGGTGAATCATCTAGGTCATATACTCTTGATCCAAATGTTAATACTCGTATAGGATCTAGGAACTTGATACCAAAGGTGGATATACACAAGTTTGATGGAAAGGATCCACTAACATGGATAAACCAAATGGAGATTTGTTTTGATGTACCTCAAGTCCCAAGTGGACAAAAGGTCACAATGGATTCCCTATATCTAGAACCAGATCAATTCATTTGGTATCAATAGTTTTGTACTCATTAATAGAAAAAGTGTCTCACTATCTCATGGTCAGTTTTTACAAAGGAGCTCCAATCACAATATAGGAATAGTGTGTCAAACAACTTCTTCAACCAACTAGCTAAACTCCAACAAACATGATCAATCAAGGATTATATTCAATAATTCCAATATATATACATAAGATTGGATACAATTATAAAGGAGAACTTGAATGATTTATTTTTGGGTGGTCTTAAGGATCACATTCAACATGAGGTACACATGTTTAGTGATAGCTCTATATCAGAGTCTTTTATCTTAGCATATAGAGTAGAGGAGAAGTATTTGATTCCTAGAAAGTAAGGGGCTAATGGGATAAGAGAGAATGGATATTCAACACCTTCTCTTCCTCAACCTACTAGGTTAAATACATAACAAATTGAGGAGAAGAGAGCAAAAGGGTTGTGTTTCAATTATGACAACAAATATAGTTAAGGTCATAAATATAGTGAAAAGATTGTTCTATATTGAAATTTTGAGTGAGGAAGAAGAGGGGGAACTAATATTAGAGGGTGTTAAGGAGTTGGATAAGGAATCACATGATTCGAAACCAATCATTTCTTGTCATGCACTCTCATTTATTAGTTCCCCACAAACTCTCAAGGTAGTGGGTTTCTTAGAGAAGTAGAAAGTAACAATGTTAATTGAATTAGGTAGTACTCATAATTTCATCAACAAAAAGTTGGTAACTCATCTAAATTAGGCTAGAGTGAATTTTTCCTAGGAGGACACTCAACAACAACTTTTGGTGACTGGTATACATCAACTTACCTTTCTTAGATTTGTCAGAAGTTTGTTGTTTCTATTTTTGTTATGCTTTAAATTGATTATTCAAGTTTCACATTACATAATTGAGTTCATTTACTATTTTTTAGTTTATCTCCCAAAAGTGTTGTTCAGGTAGATTTTACCCCGTCCTCAATCATAGGGAAATTTGCAAGATCCTTGATAGGGTTGACTCACCTAGGGTTGAAAGTCAATCCTACCTTTGGGGATCTCATTTTTTAATGAAATTAATAGAAAGATAGGTTTACACACACCATTTCTTACTCCATTTTGGTTAAACCCTATTTTCCTTTGTCTCCTTTTGGTGAACCTATTTTTCTATGTTTCACGGGTAAACACTTCAAGGTTAAGACAAATCATGATAGCCTAAATTGGTTTTGGGAACAAAGATTATCTTCTGAGGAGCAACAAAAATAGGTCACTAAGATGTTGGGATATGACTTTGAGATTATATATAAGAAAGGGAAGGAAAATGTTGTGGTAGATGCACTTTCTAGGAAGGATGAGAACGATGAATCTTTATTATGTGTCATTTCAATATTACAAGTAGATTGGGTGGTAGAAGTCAAGGAAAAGTGGCAATATGGTGTTTCTACAAGTAACTCATTCAATAATTACAGAGTGATCCAAATAGTGTAGATAAGTTTTATTTTTGATTAATATGAAAATTGGGTTTGGGAGGGACCTAAAACCATGCAAACAAAATGTTGCTACAAGATAAATTATATCCATATAACAACCAACCAATAGAAAACTCAAAGCAAAAAAATAGAAAATAGAAACTTCTACTTCATGTTCTTTAGAGTGTCTGTCACTTCTAATTCCTGATTATAGAAGTTTTGATGGAGATTAACAAGGTTCAACAAATATTTCTTCTCCTCAAATAATTTCTTCTTGCTCCCATGAGTCCTAGAACCAGGCCCCTTAGTCTTTTTCAGCATCAAATTTTTACATATTTTTTGTTATTTTTTTCTTCCTTTCTAGTCTCCTCAAGGATCACTTCAGTTATTTTCTCTTCTCTTAGCTCTTTGAGTTTTTCAATTAAAATTAGCATCCCCTCGGTGTTATTTTTTATGGAACAATGACTAATATTTAGAATTTTTTCTATATTTTTATTAGTGTCATGTATCTTTTCTTCCAGGTTATTCATGCATTTCTTAAACTTCATTTTTAAATTATTTATAGAGTTCTCCATGTCATCAATCATGTTCTTTGTATTCTTGTCCCCAATTCCAAGATGATCCCTTTCCTCATTAGAGATTTTCTCCTACATGGCTCTAATTTTAATATTGATTTTGTTAATTTCAAGGAAGAACCATTTTAAGAGTTTAAAATGATTCATTACCCCTTCTTTGTCTAGGCCCAGGACATCATAAATCTCTTCTCTATTTGCATGGATATAGGGAAAGTCCTCTGATATATAAGAGATATTATCAATACCATGTCCATCCTTCTCACTACCCATCCTCCACAAAGGGTTCATTCCATTGATTTTTTCACAATATTCTTCTTACCTTTATTTATATCATCACCTTTAGTTTTCATGATTTGCTTCCCCTTCAAATTAGTGTTATCCCCTTCATTCTCCTCCCTTGTCTCGGAACCCTTGGACTAGGAAATTTTCCTTCTTGATTTATTTTTTTGGGAATTAATCTTCTCTAAGTTCTTCCATTTCATGTAATCCTCCTCCTCCAAAGGTGGTAGAGTATAAACCTCAACAAAGGCATCACCCTCCTCCTCATTCTTCTATTCCTCATCTTTCTCATCATCATGGGTGCTAGAGCTCATATCTGAGTAGTGCACCACCATACTTTTTTGTTTCCTCCTAACATAAAGATTCCCCTTAGGCCCAATCTTTGGGGTTTGATATTTCACAAAATCCATAATTCGAGGGATTAACCCTTCATGAAAAGCTATCAATTTAGGGTTTTTGTTATGTTCCTTTAAAGCACGGTCCAAAGAAGCCAAAAAAAGTATGGAAAGGAGTCCAACATTTTATGATGAAAATGCTTAAGGAAAATAAAATCCACACCATAAATAGTTGTGAATCTTCCATCCAATGTAATGCACCTCATTATGACCGCATCTACCTTTGTCTTGATTGGTTTAATAGACAAGCAATCTATCTTGAGGAAGAAAGCTTTACCAACTTGTTGCACTCATTACCCTTGAAGAATTTTTTTGTCTTCATCATTTGCTTTCTTATCTCTAAAAAAATTCTCTCATGCATTGGGAGCCCTGTGATTTTGGAAATCACATCCTCATTGATAGTCATTTCCTTCCCATGCACACTCAACACTCTATTTTTATATCCTTTAATAAAGAGTTTTATAGCCTCAGGGTTGTGGCCATGACACTTCTCCAAGTAGGGAACTAGGTCCCCTCCTGAAAAATCCTCCAAACCTTATGGTTCTAGCAAACCCCATCATAAGAAAGGGGCTCCACTCAACTCCTCTCTCCTCCCATTGCTACAATTTCAATATTATTTAGGCTCCCAAAATACAAGTTGATAATGTTATTCCTTAAGCACCACCAAATGAAATAAAGGATGAAAACACTCTTAGCACCCTAGAACATGTGTGAAGTGTCTGCTACTCATTACTCCCACATCCCATCAGTCCTTAGTATCCCTATTGGAACTCATTATTGATAATAGTGTGAGCTTCAGTAGGTTTGGAGGCATACCCCTCCCAATGTTTTAATGATTCACAATTTACATCATCATTAGCAAACACATTTGCAAGCTTATTCCCCTTACGATATATATGAGTAATAATTATCTCATAAAAAAAAATCATGTTTAGAAAATCATGAATGTTTCAATTGACCAACTAAGGAATATGATCTTGATTAAGACATTGGATTATGTTGAGAGAGTCCCCTTCAAGAAAATTTTTTTTATAACCCTTGGCATAGATAAGCTTTAGACCATTATCGCTACAACTTCACAATAGACATTGGTCTAAATACCCAAAGGGAGTGCCATCGCTTAAATAAACTTTTCTTTAGTTTAGATAAGTTTTGTTGGAAAAAAGATAATTTGTGGTATAAAGAGTGATTTTATCTCTACAAGAATTCCATTATTAAACACAACATTCTCACAAAAATTCATGAGTCTCTAGTTGGTGGTCATTTAGGATTTTTGAAGACATATCATTGATTCATGCAATATTTTCTTGGGAAGGGTTAAAAGGTGATCAAAAAATTGTGGTTGTATGTTTGGTTTGTCAAAGAAATAAAGGGGAGAAAATTAAGATATCGGATCTCTTGCAACCCTTAGTTATTCCTAGCCGACATTGGGAAGAGGTATTCATGGACTTCATTACATGGCTTTCAAAATATAAAGGTAATAATGTCATCATGGAAATATTAGATCACCTCACTAAATATACACATTTCATTGCATTATCACATCCTTTTACAACAAGTATAGTGGTAAAATATTTTTTGGACAATATACAAAAGCTACATGGTGGACCTAAGGTTATTGTCAGTGATTGTGATCATATATTTGCTAGTCACTTTTAGATAAATTTATTCTCATGTTTGGGTACTAAATTGGCTCATAGTTCTTCATACCACCCTTAATATGATGGGTAAACTAAGGTTGTTAATAATTATTTGGAAAGATATCTAACTGATTCACTTCAGATAAATAGTCTCAATGGCTAGATTGGCTACCACTAGTAGAATGATGGTATAACACTTCCTTTCATAGTTCATAAAAAATGTCCCAAGTTATGGCACTATATGGATATCAACCTCCTTCCATAAAATCATCATTAAAGGTGTCACCAAGAGTTTAGGCAATGGAGGACCACTTGTTTCATCAACAACAGGTACTCTCAGGACTCAAGGAGAATCTATGCATGACACAAAATTAAATAAAGCAATAGGTAGACCGACACCATATTGAATTTTTTTAAAAGTTGGAGATTGGGTCTTCTTGATATTGCATCCTTACAAGAAAATTTCATTGAAGAAACAAAAAATAATAATAAGTTATCTTTGAAATATTTGGCCTACCAAATTATGTAAAAGATAGGTAGTGTCACCTACAAGCTAGAATTTCCACCAACAATAAATATACATCCAATTTTTCATGTTTCTTGTTTAAAGAAGGTAATTGGGAATAGTATCCCTACTCAAATAATATTACCAAAGCTCGATAAGGAAGGAAGAATCATATTGGAACCAAAGTTCATTTGTCAAATACACACAAAGAAGCTAAGGAATAGAACACTCACTGAGTATCTCATCTAATGAAAGATACTACTAGTTGAAGATGCCACATGGGAGGACAAGGAGTTTAGTTAGAAGCATCCACACTTGATTATCAATGAGTACAATGATTCTCCAAAGAGGGGGGAATGTTATGCCCTTAATATTAACTAGTGTACATAGGGTTATGAATAATCGACTTGTGGCTATCTTAACTCTTAATTAAGTTATATTATCATTATTATATTTTATTTAGTTAATTAGGTTGTCCTAAGGCTTACATAGGGCTATCTAAGTTGGAATGAACGATATCCTAGACATAAATAAGGTATATATAGGGGGTAGTGAGTCTTATTTCATCATCAAATTGTTAATTGTTCTCATTAGAGATATTTGGAGGCTTTCCCCCTCGAAGTGGCTTGCTATTCTCAACTATTATCAAGTATTTTCAGCATATTTCATATTATATCTTCCATTGTGCAAGTGATTTCATTACAACATATAAATTTTCCTTAGCCATTAATTTGTCTAAGCCTTGACCTCTAACCAACTTGTTTTTTTAACCTCCCTATCAAACACTTAAATGTTATCGATTCATTTGCATGGTTTACTTGATGCTTCCTATTACATGAAAATATATAGAACCATTATATTTGGCACAATGACAAAAAAATGGTTTCTATGAGGTATGCCTTATAATTTTTTATTAATTTAACAAGATCATATGCATGATTTTAATATTATTGAACAATTTAATTCATAATTCTCAGTGATTTATTGAAGAAAGCTATTAGCTACTCATACTTGTCCTTGTTCTTGTGTATCTAAACATTAGTAATAGTATAAAAAGATGCAAAATAAAATAATTGGAAGGGTATTGAGTAATTTGTGTTTGCCAACAATAGTGTTATTTTTAATGAATCTTTTATTCACGCAAACGAACCTATTTATTCCTTATCCCAAATTTATGATTATACCTTCTTTAAAAACTTAGAGATAGCCTTCACATTTCTATAAATTTGGGACCAAACCTCTTAGAAAAAGTTACTTGTACCCAAAGAATAACTAGACAACCTTGATTGCCTTATGCTGTGAGATAAAATCAATAGATTTGACATATTCCAATATGATCCTTACCCCTCCTTACACACAATATGCCCAATAAGTTTTCATTTCTTCTACATTGAAAATACATTTTCTTGGGATTCAAATAAATCCCATACCCTAAACATATTTAGAAGATCAAATCCAAGTGCTTGTAATAATCATTTCAATCCTTGGAGTAGACAATCAAGTCATATTGGTAGATAACCATGATTTAATTTATGAGGCCAACAAAGGTGACATCCATGTCCCATTGTAATTCAACTCTAGTATTCTTTAGTCTAATGACATTTAAGCATATATAAATTTCCCCATGATGTGGTGAAGGTTGTTTTCAATTGCTCTGATTCTTGTATTATAACATGATTAAAAATTAAGAATCGGTCAATCGTGGAAATCAACTTAGATCCCATAACCTATTGTAATAAATGGTCCATATTAGGTAATGGATAATTGTATTTGAGGAACTTATATTCACATTGCTAAAATCCACACATAGCCTAATGCCACCATTCTTCTTCCTAATAGGAACCAACTTGGAAACACACGTTGGATGTCTAATTAGTTTGTGTGAGACCCCTAATTTATGTACTTTTTTTGTGATAGATGGTGTACCTGCTACATTTTGATGCATATAGTATTTATGGATGATGCACACTTTATTTCCATGGATGGTATTTATATAATTAAGGATGTTATATTTTATGTGGTTCATGTAATACTCTTTGATATGATCATTTGTGATTAATGCATTTGTAAAATGATGAATTATATATGATATCTAGTTGTTAACTTTTATCTATGATGACATGCAATTATTTTGGATATATATATACTGTACTGATATCTTTTGTTGAGTGTACAAGGATTTTAATGAAATCAGAATTAATGGGGTCACTTGGCCACTTTGCGTTGTTTTGTGTGGTATAGGACCTAGGCATGGGGTCCTATGGTCTATTGGTCATTATGTTGAAATATGTGATTTTAAAGTGTTATGTGGTTATGTTGTGTGCAAGTTTAATTTAAAAATGTTTAAATGTGATTCTTAAGTGTTTTTAAGAAGTCTAGGGTGCATTTTATGTGTTATTAATTAGCCTAGGACCTAGATGTATAGATTGGAATGTTATTTTTGCTATTTGTAATCTTATAAAAAGTGTTTAGGCCCTCCTTTTACCCCCACTTACAAAAGTGGCGAAAAAGAGAGGGTGGTTGGGTGGTTGCGTTAGTTGTAGGAGGAAGTTATCTCTCCTTCCTCTTTAAAACTCCTTCCTTATGGAGAGAAGAGAGTTACTTGCTCATTTTGTTGTTTTGGAAATTTTGTGAATTTAGTTTGGAGTTCTTGAGAGGGGGAGAGGGAGAGTGTGTTGGGAAAAGGGGGAAACCAAAGTGAAGGCTTGGAGGAGGAGGATTCCCATCCAAGAAGCCTACCATTAGTGGGATATTGTGATTGGAGGTAGGAATTTCTTTTTCTTTGATTTTATGTTATAATGTATAAGATTTATTTTATGGAGTTTTTATTGGGGTTTCTTGATCTCATGTGCACTTTGTTGTGTATTGTGTGTTGTCTTTTTCTTGTGTGTTTTTTAGGGAAGTTGACCCCCTCTTGTGAAGAGGAGACTTTGGTCCTCCATGTGCAAGGGATTCAAGTGGGTGTGGCTCCCACATATAGGGGCATATTTATATTTTTGGTATATGAGTATCCCATGTGCATATTGGCCATTTTCAAGGTATGAGTACCCTTTCTTATTTGGGGATGCATAGTATCCCATTTCTTTGTACAGATTGGTTGCCTTTGGAGGGATAAGGGTGTTTGATGTGATATTGATGTGATGTTGATATGGTGTTGGTGTGGTGTTTGATGTGGAGTTTCCATGTGGAGATATAGGGGCATATTTATATTTTTGGTATATGAGTATCCCATGTGCATATTGGCCATTTTCAAGGTATGAGTACCCTTTCTTATTTGGGGATTCATAGTATCCCATTTCTTTGTAAGATTGGTTGCCTTTGGAGGGATAAGGGTGATATTGATGTGATGTTGATATGGTGTTGGTGTGGTGTTTGATGTGGAGTTTCCATGTGGAGATTTGACCTGTTCATTTATATGTTTTCCCCTAATAGGTTGAGCCCCTACTCCCACTATGAGGTTTTCCTTTGTGGAAAACCAATGTGTTAGATAAGTGTTTTGTGTGTTTGAGAATAATATGAAAATCTGTTGTGTGTACATGTGACTTGCATATTGTGTTATGTATTTAGTCTCTCCAAGTGGCTAAGTGCTTCCCCATGCTCAAGGGTGGATTGTCTCATAACCCTATGGATGGGCGGAGAGCCCATTGGCATATTGTGGTTTTCCTCTTTGTTTCCATTTTAGGTTTTGGATGGAGTTTTGGAAGATGTGCTTTGGAGTTCAAGTTTATGAATTGGAAAATCAATATGGCCTTGAAATTTTCATGATAGACCTATTTGATGTACTTTTTGGATAAAATGTAACAACCCTGGTGTTCTACTCAATAAAAATTCCAAAGATTTCACATTAAGTGAATATTCTATGATGCCATAACATAGCAATAATTTTTTTTCTTTCTATGTGATGTAAATTACATGCATATTTTAAATAACACTATTTCCAAACTTCCATTGCATTCCATTGTAATTTCAAAAAAAAATCCATGACATAGATTTCATTTGATTAAACTCAAGTTTATCATTACACCCTTCCATATAAATGGTACATGATACATACATAGCTCTTCTGAGCTTCATCTGGCAATAGATATACAAACTGGTCCTAATGTTGCCATAATGGTGCACACATTCTAGATGTCCTCGCTCTCTAGCGCATACAATCCAGTTTTCCCCAATGCTGGCACAAACATATGCAAACCTTAGCTGCCAACTAATGAGGAGAAGCATCGATCAAGTGCTTTTCTACCAACCACTGACTCAAATGTGGTCCCCCCGCACATCTATCACATATGACAAGATGGCCCTACCCTTCAACGAAGAGATTGGTTGGTAAACCTCATAAAAAATGCCTACTTGAGCTTAGTGTTGTGTCCTACAAACCAGAACCTAATCATACATTTGTTTCTCTGACGAGTATGAAAATCCTAAACTAGAATGCATAAGAGGAACATAGTGAAGTTGAAAGTGTAAATGGTGGCAACTTACACTACTTTGGCCAAAGTATTCTCACCCAATACTTCAAGTGACAGACTTCCTACTCACATACACTTCTATAGCTCAGTTTGGATTATGATCGTTCTTATTCTATTCTTAGGTAATTTCCTTCCATAGGTAATCCTTAACCTCAGAAATAACCTATCCCCCTTTTACCCAAAATACTATGGTATCTCTACTATTTAAGCCTAAGCACAAGTTACCCCTTCAATGGATATTCCTATCCCAGGTATAACATATAAGCATTTATAGTCTACAAATTAACTTTTCATAGACAATCTATTCACTTCAAAAGACATCCTACTCCCAATTATAACCTTATAAGCTAAATTATAGCTACATAAGCTTCATCTAATCATAGATTAAATATTCATAAATAACTGACTCCATTCAACAATACTTCACATTATTACATGGTTCTCATTAAGAGAGTATCTCTTCCATGAATGACCTCAATAGAAGAATAATCATATCAATAGATGATTCCATTTGAGAGTGTAATCTCCTTAGTAAAAAGGATGATCCAAGAGTAGAATCTTGTCAACAATATGACTTCATCTCAAGAGTGTAAAGCAACTAATCAAGTAGCAACTCTATCTCTATAGGTAATCCCACCTATGTCTCCAATCATATAGTATCTCATAAACTCAAGCGATTTAGCTAAATCACAAATGTGATTTTTAACCTCGATACATCCTAACCTTAGGATAAAGTCATCAACTAATGACTAGTCCAATTATAAAGGTTAATCTTACCCTATATGTTCCAATCAAGACCAATTGAACAACTCGACCAAGTAGGTTATTCCCAACCCATAGGTTTCAATGAGTAGTTAAGTATAAATCCATCCTAGTAGGTAAAACTCTACCCAAGGTCTCATTCTTTAATCATATAACACTTCTCGACCCTAATAGGTTAATCTAAACCTAGGGTTCCATTCAAGAGTATAGTATGATCAAGTGATCATTTACATAAAGATATTTGATGTGGTTTGCATAACGTCACATCATATCTTTCATACCTTTCCTTTTGTAATGCTAACCCTATCATTCCCAAGGTTCCTATCATAATTAGATAACAGTGCCAAGTCACTTCATGACATTGACATATTTCACATTATACATGCAGTCTAAACTATCTATGTATAGAACATCAATACCTAATTCTTGTATAGGGTAAATAGGAATATTAAGGTACTTCCCTTATTCATATTTTATCATTTTTGGTATGTAATACCAATGACAACCAAACACTCCTATTATGGAGTATATACAAATACTTTCATAGAAAAGCATAAAGCAATTTCATTTCCTTTCCAAAGCAAATGCTATGATTTCCTAATGCATGTATTCTCAAGTAGTTCAAACAAAGCATTCAAATCTCATTCTCTCATAAATAAAGACAAATAAGAGAAGACTAGATCCTCACGCCTATAATACACTTAATCCAATTGACTGACTTGATCCACAACCTTCCAACAGTAGCTTCTAGCTTCACTTAGCTCTCTCAAAGCAACAATATGCACTCACCAAGTAATTCACAACTCTCTCACAA
Organism: Sequoia sempervirens; assembly: GCA_007258455.2. Taxonomy (NCBI): domain Eukaryota; kingdom Viridiplantae; phylum Streptophyta; class Pinopsida; order Cupressales; family Cupressaceae; genus Sequoia; species Sequoia sempervirens. Next base: position 20,424 of record VDFB02121360.1, read on the forward strand.
TAAATGTTAGCTCTCATAATATACAACTCTTAGAATAATTGCAGCCAAATAAGTTTTCAGAAGAATGCAACATAATGATGTGTCCAAATGAGAGAACTTGCCTCTCTATTTATATAGAAAATGGAGACTTTTCAGCCTACAAAAAAGGCATGCTAATTGACAACTTTCTCCATGCAAGTTGACTCACAACATACAGCTAAAAGCTGATAGAAAACTAAGTTTAAACTCAACAAAAAATGCTACAGATAGACCCTTCTATTTGACAGTAGCAAAAGACTAATTCAAATGTGCACATGCCCAAATGATGACAGTCGATTTGCAACCAAATTAGACTTCTACAGGTTAAAGAGATTCTCTATGTTGGCACCAAGTATTCAACCATCTTGCTTATCTCATGGTGTGGATATTCTCATTGAAATAGTCCCTAACTTACAAGAGACACCTATACCATGTTGACTTGGTCATAGTTTTGCTGAGCAATAGAGCAGAGATGAGTTGCTCCACAAAACTAGCGTTTAAAAGGTGCTTTTGACTTAGCATGTACTTTTCTATTTGCTTTCCCTATTCTCATGCATTTGAATCACCTTATAAGGCAGATCTTAATATTCTATCGATTCTCATAAAAGCGTTTTAGTTTAAGTAATTTTCTATTTATAAAAATAGTGATGCATTACACTAGTATCGACTATATTTTACTTCCCATATCGACCTAATTTATTGCACATTGTCAAAGTTTATACATGCAACACATAGTATACTCATCACTGTCTATTCTATTGCTTTAAACTTTATAAGCTTTACACATTACTCCCTTATACACGTATAGGTTAAGCACCTTAATGTCTTCTTAAGCACTATATTTCCATTCATCGATCTAATCATTTGAGTTGGCCTCTTTTCTTTACTTGATATGTGTATAAGTCAGCCTTCAATAATTTGCTAAGGTTGCGCTATATCTCATGCGCTCTTTACATAAACTATGTTTATAGAAAGTATTGATATTAACATATATACATAATATGTATAGGTATATATTATAATGCCTCTCATTATGATATATACACATATATTATTGTATATTCTTTTATCATAACTTTGTATTTGATATTGAATAAATATACTCATAACTATAATTCAATAATATTCCATGTCAACCTAGTATATATATACATTCAACATACAAATGAATACAAACAAGTTAACATTCACATATACACTCATACATACATATATGTTATCACATGATATGATATTAAACCATAACCTCCCCCCCCCCACACATATATATATATCCCAAAGTAGAACATATATCAACACATATACATATTCTAATATATACGTTAGAGGTATATCATATATTAATATATAGACATTTCTATGTATGTATTATCAAATACATGCATGTACACCTATATATACCAATATATTAGCATTATCTAATATTTATAATATTAGACACATGTATTCTTCTTCGTCAATAAGTAGATACAAAGTGTGTAGATATATGCATATATCATAAACGTGCAACCGAATCCTATGCATATAATATAATCATATGCATGCATTGTCATTCAACATATATACATATATACATCCGATGTATATATTCTTAGTGGTGTAGATACGTACATACAGTCACAAGGAATAATTCACTCATATAACATCATATTAATATCTATATACATATATGCATAATTATACATATGTTGACCTACTTGTATGGACATCCCATTATATCCGACATACACATATACCAACATGTGCATATATATGCATATAGGTGTATATCTCAAACACTCATTCAACCATACAATCAAGAATAGAACACAAGGAAGAACTCATAAGTTCCAAACATATAAATATCATCCAAGAATGCACTCAATAGTAATCAAGAACCTTACTAATGCAAACACATCATAATAAAGGATGACTTACCAATCCCAATACTATGACTTGACTCAACAATTCTATTGTGAGTGTGTGTGTGAGCTCAGATAGGTATCATTAAGGGTTATCTGACTAATCACTTCTCTTGAGTGATACTTCCCCTCCCTTTCAAAGAATTGAACCTATCCCTGCAACCAGCTTAGCACATCTACAATGGTAGTTGATGTTCATAATAAATCCATATGCATCATAAACTTAAGTATAATTATATAGCAATACATGTTCATAATTAATGTAAACATAATTAATCTTCCAAGGCAATAATACCTTAATACATATTTCAGTATTCCATTCATTTGACAAACATATCAAAATCATGATTGCATTTACCGTCCTATTCGAACCCAATGCCGAATCATTCAATCAACTTTGTAAAATCTAGTGAGAATAAGAGTAATTTGATGAATGTTGATAAGATAGAAGGCATGACTGATGATGATAAGAATGATAATAAAGATGATCCTCTAAAAGGCATGATTGGTATCATTGACATTCAACCTCGTAAGGGCCAAATCAATTGTCACCTAACATTTCTTTTACTAAGGATGATGCACTTAGACATTTTCTTGATGGTCCTCTCTACATTACTGGTTGTATCAATAAGATACCTGCACAAGGAATACTTATTGATCTTGCATGTGCAGAGAATATCATCACTGAGGAATTATTGTTTTTGAAAGAGCTTTACCAAGATACTTATGAACAACCAAAATTATGGATTAAAACACATAATGGTTTTTCTTTCCCTACAATAGGTTCAATCACTCTTCCATCAAAACTTGAACCTAAACAATTAGATGTGTCATTCTTCATCATCCTGATATCAGAACAATTTTGTGTAAGCTAGGCTACTCATGGTTACGCTCCATGAATGTCATCTCGTTGGTCATTCACAAGTGCATAAAGTTTCCTATATGGAACGATATATTTATAGTGCATCACAATGGATTTAATCCTTTGTCTTCCTGTGGGAATTTTGCATTGGATTTATTTTGGCCTGGACCTATTGAACGTATAAAGCATTGTGAAGATTTCTTTTTCAAGTCCTATCAAAAGTTCAAGGGAATGTGTATAGAAAAATTATCCCTTAGCAATATTCTTGAGTCTATGGTTGTTCCTTCTCCCCAACTTAACATTTATTAACCTATGATTGAGCCAAAATCCCTTCCAAGTAACAAAGATAAATTCACCATAGTTCCTCCACCCAACTCATACAAAAGACCAAGATACACTAAGATGATCCCTTTTGTACCTCCTAAGACAAAAAAGTCTATAAACCTAAAGAGACAATGATTTCCCAACCCCCATAAGTTCCTTCAGTTCCTCCCTTAAGGGAAGAAAAGAAAACAATGGTTGATAAGCCCACTGCTACACCATCACAACTTAAAAATTATGCTAAAAGAAACTAAAATGCTAAAGAGCATAGGTGTAGACTTCGTGCTATCGTTCATTGATTGGAAGAAACAAACAAACCAACAACATCCACACCTATGGAAACAACTGAAGAAGAAATCCAAATTCCCTAAAAATAAGACATTGCATCAAAATAAGAGGTAAACAAGAGAATTCAAAAGGGAATAATCATAAAACCTCCTATTGTGATCAATTTGGATGATGATGATAAGATTGCTAAAATTGGTGAAGAATTACAAAATGAGCTGAAATTGTTATTTTCCACTTCTATGAATTCAAATGGGGTAAATTGTGATGATCCTCCTCATGGGAGTGACCCACCACATGTTGAACCTGGTGATGTTCCTAACGTGACACTTTTTGTAGTCCCTATAGCGAGTTATCTACCTTTCATTTATGATGAGCAAGATTGGGATGCAACTGACCTGGTCTAGGTCAGCTCGCATGTGACATACTACTTCATATTTTTATGTTCTTTATGTTTTCTTGCATGTAATTTGATATCTCGTATTGTACTACTTGGTGTGCCTTTATATTTCCAAGTTTTCTTTGGATGACCCTTGTTACTTTGTTGGTGCAAGGATACACAAGAAACAAATCTATTATGACATTTTTCTATTTGTATCTTAATTCTTCTATATGTCATAAACTTTATCTTTTCTTTGTCTTGTGTTTTCCTTTTGGGGACAATGCAAGGCATTGGGTCATTTAGGTATCTTTCATGTTGGCCCAAAAACATCTTTGTTTTATCTCTCTCTCTATGCATCATTCCCCATTTGTGTTCTTTGTTCCATGAGTATTTGAGGGATGATAATAGTTTTGAGCTCTACTATATCACTATAGCAAAGACATACGCTAGCCCTAGATACATGGATCCCTCAATGTGCATTTCTATGTTGTTCATGGAATTGCATTATGGGGTAAATCCCTTCTCAAGATGTAGTTTATTTGGAAATGTATCATTCACATATGGCTTTTTAAATAAGCTCTTTTGACCTTTTGTTGCATGAAATTTATAATTTTCTATTTTAAAGTAATTGCTCACAGCATGGTGTTTCATAATTTCTTTAAAGTGGTGACATACATTGACATTATCAAATTAACATTTTTGGCTTCATTGTGTTCACAAGAAGTTGAACTTAGTGTAGCATTGGCATAGCATTGATCATTTTTGTGGCACCTTATAAAAGTTATTAGGGAGTATAGCTTTGGTATGGATTAACAAATGGGTACACACTTGTACCTAGTGTGTCCTTCCCATTTATTTTACCTTTTTATGAGTGCACACCTTGTATACCTAGTTTGTGTTTCTCATATTTTCCTTTGGGCTCACCTAGTGAATAATGGACTTCACTAGCCCTTGTGAGCATATTTTATGGGCATAAAACATAGGCTTGATATTCCATCCTTTTTTCCTTTTTTTGCATTAGCTTTGCAATTGAATGTTTGTGTACCTTGTTTTGTTGATACACATGTGTGTGTTCATTTATGCCTTTGTTTCTTTGCCATGAGATCTTAGATCTTGGGGGCTTGATCACTCTCCTTGATCCTTTGTCATCTTAACTTTCCAATAGTTGTATAATTGGACCTCCCTTGACATAAATTTCTCTACTTTAGTGTGGTTTTGAGTGAACTTTTATACTCTCACTAAAGTGGGGGATAAATATAGTGTAGGAAATTGTATACCTTTATAATTTCACACTATGTTTGGGTCCTTTAATTAATTAGACTTAATTAATCTTCTAATTTTTCCAAATTATCCATTCTAAAGCCTTATTCTTACCATTTTTCGAAAAGGGAACCAACATTAAATAAATTCATTTAATAATAAATATTCATGGATTCTATTTGTCCTAGAAATATAGGCCAAGACCCATTCACCCATTGGCGAATGGGTCCCCTTTATGGGCAAGGACCATTTTTTTTTGTTTTTGAGCAAAAGGCTAGTTGCCTATATATATTATTAATTAAAATAGGAAATACATATAGTCTTTACATTTCAAAATTGATCAAAGTCTGATCAGATCAACTTGCAACCATATTTACTATGATCAAAGTCTTTACTATGCACTGTATTTTATACATATCCAAACATACTTTAAGTATTATGATATTATCAATTTCCATTTTTTGTAGTTAACATAGACTGGATTTATCCTCTTGAGAAAATTGGGAGTGAACCTTAGCAAAACATTGTACTTACAAGCACCAAAATATTGACTTCATTTGAACAAACCAACTGCATTTGAACACACCAAAAAGTGATTTATGAAGGCATGTTGTTTTACTGGCTAGCATGACCAAAAAATCACACTTTACCTACTGCCTATTCTTCCATTTGCCTGATTTCCGGTGAATTCTCTCCTTTCTCTCCATTACCTGCATCTATATTCTCATAATTGAGCGTAACATTCATATCAGGTATTCTAGTTGCAACCCGATGGCGATGAGAATTGACTCCTTGGGGAAGAGGCAAAGAAATGTTTCAAATCATCATGTTATGGGAGATACCCTATGAGGTTGAATGAGAACTAACTGGCTGAAGTTGATTAGTAGAGGCTGTCGCATGGAAAAAATTGTGGTGTTGCAAGAAGGACACATAATGGTATTTTTCCCTAAAACATTCAAAAATTTCCCTTCCCAGATGGTGACCATATCTTGACAAAGCCCTATCGAGATTTCCTAGGTCACTAAGCTCCAAAGATTACTTGAAAGCATCAAAGACATTTGCAAAATCTCTATTATGTGGTAAGAAATTTGGTGGGAAGATTCCACCCACATATCCCTCCCCCATACCAAAAACATACTTTTGTGTGCAGATGACAAGGGCATCATTCAAAAGGAATATCTCATTAACCTTTTTTTCTGCAATTATAGTCACAAAGTCTAGGCATTGCAACATATCCATTAGATTAGAGATGAAAATAGAAAACATATTTGATGGATATATTAACCTCCTTGTCTTAGGATTAAGAACTTCCATCCCAATTACACACTTGAGACACCTATAGTCACAAGGGCACCGAAGCTTGAACACAGATTGTAGATGAATTTCCTCCAAACTTCTTGTAAACAAATGCTCCCACCTTTGTACTGGAAACCAAACACAAAAAATTCTTCGGTGATAATCCATTTCTACTATAGAATTTTCAAACACTACAAAATTAAGCTTTACCCTCAAGTAAATAGGAGATAAAGAATAATTTTTGTTGCCATTGTTTGATTGCTGAGGGTGAATAAATAGAAGAACTTTGTAGACTAGTTCAATCATCTGGAGCTAGACATTATTACAGGCTGGGCAATTATGAGTGATAAATTTTTGGCAAGATTCAAGACCGCTGAAGACAGTCATCTTTTGTTTGTCCAACTTGTCAATTCAAAGATGGAACACAATGAGCCCATGAGGGAGTTTGTAGCAAGATTTAATTGTCTTGTTATACAAATTTCTTCTACACTTAATCTATCATCAGAGATTCTGATGAGTTTTTTCATAAATTCTCTTCCATTAGAAATATCCTTCTTCCTAAAGATGACAAAAGAAATAGAATTGATGGATGTGCAAGAAGACGCCATCGAGTTGGAGGATAATATGATCACCTCTGACAAGATGAAGAAGGATTCAATCATGCCTCTAGTTTAGAGTTCTTCATATCTACATACAAAAGGTAGCCAATGAGATTCTTGCACTACCACCACCACAATATCAACCTCAACCACAATATCAACCTCAACAGTCACATCAGCCTAAGAGAAATAATTTTCAGCTTTTCAATAATTATAGGCTACAATTTCTAGCATCTCCACCAAGGAAAATAGTTGAAGCTGCACAAAATGAATTATTTTGTTCTTTCCATGAGACCAATGCAAATAATGGTATTGCATGTCTCGAAAATTTTAAAATGAATCAGATTATGAAATATACTGAGGCTGCACCCAGTTCTAGTTTATCCCTACACCTAGTTCGAATATTTTCTTACCAAAAATGGACAACTTCGATGGCGACTCTGCTTTGAGATACTTTCAAAGTGAACCTGTTATTGAAGAATAATACCTTCATCACTACTCTCTTGTAGTAAACCATGGAAGACATTCAATGCCTATGTTTACATGTGCTCTGCACTTAAAAGCGCAAAAGGAAGAAGAAGAGAGGTGGAGAACTAAAGAACAAGTTAAGGAAGCGGTTGCTCAGGACATATCCTCAACAAATTTTGACATTGTAAACTCCATCATGAAGACCAAGGTTAATATTTCACAATTGGAGTATCTTCACGATCATCCTGAGCAACTGGATAGAATAATATAACATGTAAAGAAAGATTCAATTCAACCTACATTGCTCGAGTCATTTGTTCTAGTGGAAGTGAAGCCCAAACCTTTTTATATATATTTTTATATAGGAGGATTCAAACTAAGCTATTGCATCATAGATTCAAGAGATTCAAACAACGTCATTCCTCTACAAGTGATGAATGCATTGGGGCCTTCATGCAAAAAAAAACAAGAAAAATGTTATTCACTTGAGTCTAAGTCGGTGCCATTGGTCGGAAAATTGGAGGATGCTCAAGTAAGGTTGGTGGATTGTCCAAAGAAAAAGAAAAAGATGACCATCCTAGTGGCTGACATTCCAACCAGCTATGGGATGTTGTTGAGTTGAAGCTTTTGTAGAGATCTTGGTGGTGAGATACAATTAGATTGGCCGTTCATGACCATTCCTATAAAGAAGGGAAAAATTAGATAGAACCTGAGCCTGCAATCGAAATTCACTTATGCTAAAAAAGAGGCACTTTTGTTAGGCCTCAAAAATACTGAGGACATGGGAATCAAACTCCTATGTGTTAAAGTGGATGTAGAGCTGATTGATGAGCCAATTAGAGGATATTTTTAGGTCAGAAAGGATCACTTACAACATTATAGAAACTGAGTCTGGAACATGAACGATTGGTTTGAAGCGTTCAATATTAGAGACATCTTGAGGATGGATGACAACAAAACCGATGCCTTAGTGGTATCTACTTCCCTCTTTGCACCATATTCTGAATTTTTTCAGGGTTCCTTTTCTTGGGCTTATAAAGATATGAGAATCTTCATCCCGAAAGATTTGTCTCCTGTGATACCCATTAGAAGAGAAGTAAATCCTTTCAAGCAGAAATGACATCCTTCAGGGATTGAGTAATTTTCTTTTGTTTTCGTGATGTGTTTCCCCTTTCCATAATGTGTTTGTTATGTTGTGTTTCCCTTTTCCATGAAAGTTTCATCATGTTTTATGTGATTAGGCATCTTGTTTTAGGTGATTTTTAGGGGAGTTCCAACTTATAGGATATTTTAGGCAGTCTTGTCCTAGGTGTTTTAGGGATAAATTCTTGTTCTAGGTGATTAGGAAATGTTGCTAACTCCGATGCCCAACTAATAAGGCACTAGTCAAAGCTTTAAAGTCCAAAGATTCCTAGTTCTCCTATGCCATAAGTATCCAACATGGTCCCTAGACAGAGCCAAATGTTGTACCCAAAATTAAAAATTTTGCTCCATTAAGGCATTTTTGTAAAAGTGGTAAAAGTCTTATAACAAACTGTCAAAAATGTCAAAAAATGGATTTTGCATGTCATTCATGTTGGTCAAAAACTCAAAATTTTAAAAATCTGAGGATTTGGGTCTGCTCAAAGCGACCTTGTCTACAAAACCCAAATCTCAGTTTTTCAGCCCTAAATTTTAGGAAATTTTCTAAAAAATAGAAATTTTCTAAAAAGTAGACCTTTTTGGGTTTCTTCTCAAATGGATGCTAGATTTTATTTCTAAAAATAGAATGTATGACTCTAGGGGTTCAAATTGATTTTGATTGGCTTAAAATACTTCCTCATCAGGCTAGTCTAGTCAAAATCATCAAATGATTAGTTTTTCTCTAATGGGTCTATTCTACTTCTTCAAAAGCCAAATCAGGAGCTCCAAGGTCATCAATGGAGGTTGCACAGCTGCCAAGTGTCAAATTTGAGGTCTCAATCACTACATAGATGCTCAAAGAACGAAGAACGAGGGAAGTTGAAGGAATCTTGAAAGTTGCAAGTTTTGACTAAGTCTGGAGATGCTAGGTGCCCCTGCCCAAACTAGGTGCCTAGCCATTCATGCCTTAGCCATTTTCAGAACCTGACACATTAAAAATGGTGAGGATAAAGAACATAAAGGAAAAAGTTGAAAAATTGGAAATAAAAACTAACATTGCCATGCATAGGCACCCCTGCTAGCCAAGGACGCCCATCTTTTCAAGGCCTCAAATGTTATTATTAGGGTTTCATCATTCCAAGACAACTTGCTAAAAATTCCTCTAGCTCCATAGTGAATCCAACAACAGGTCCATCAGATCAATTAGGCAATTGAAATATTGAATCAAACAAAGAAGTCTTGACAGAGGAGCAAACTGGAAGTTGTGAAAAACACCAAAAATATTCTAAGTCTGGAATTTTGGGCGCCCCAGGTAGCCAGGGGTGCTTGGGGTTTTGGAGGATTAGAAAATGCTATTAGGGTTTACAAATATACTCATTGTCTTTAGAATTCCCTAGGATATCTGGTGAATGTCTTAGCTAGATCGTCGGATTCCTCAGTCACCTGCAGTTGCAGATCAAATAGAGGACAGAGCTTGGAAGGTCAAAGTTGAGAAAATGAAAAATACCTAAAAATGACTAAGTCTGGTAATCATGGGCACCCCAGGTAGCCAGGGGTGCCCACAATTTTGAGTGTCTTAAAGTGAAAATTAGGGATTGTCATCTCCAACAAGTTTTCTTTATATTTGAACCAGCTCTTCAATGAAGTCATCAGTGAGCTCATCAGATTTGTCAAGCACTAGATATCCCTAGGCTATTCGGTGAATGTATCGACCAAATCATCAAATTCATCAGTCACCCATAGTTGCAGATCAAATAGAGGAAAGAGATATTTGGAAAGGTTGTTAGCGTTTACAAATATGCTCATTATCTTTAGAATTCCCTAGGCTATTCGGTGATTGTCTCAGCCAGATCATCAGATTCATCAGTCACCCGCAGTTGCAAATCAAACAGAGGACAGAGCTTGGAAGGTCAAAGTTGAGAAAATGAAAAATACCTAAAAATGACTAAGTCTGGTAATCATGGGCGCCCCAGGTAGCCAGGGGCACCCAGGATTTTGAGTGGCTTAAAGTGAAAATTAGGGATTGTCATCTCCAATAAGTTTTCTTCAGATTTGAACTAGCTCTTCAATGAAGTCATTAGTGAGCTCATCAAATTCGTCAAGCACCAGATATCCCTAGGCTATTCGGTGAATGTCTCGACCAAATCATCAGATTCATCAGTCACCCATAGTTCTAGATCAAATAGAGGACAAAGCTATCTGACAATGTTGTTAGGGTTTACAAATATTCTCATTGTCTTCAAAATTCCCTAGGCTATCTGGTGAATGTCTTAGCCATATTGTCAGATTCATCAGTCAACCGCAGTTGCATATCAAACAAAGGATAGAGCTTGGAAGGTCAAAGTTGAGAAAATGAAAAATACCTAAAAATGATTGTCTGGTATGTTAGGAAATCAATGGAGCACATGTAATGAAAACTCCAAACAGTAGTGCCTTCGGTAACTTTAATTTCGATGAGGTTGCCTCAAAGACACGTACAACTATGTCCTAAAGCAGAAACAGACACAATTTATTTCCCACATTAATCCTTCTGAGAGATGCACATGTAAATTCAATAACAAGCATTAACAGATTCTAAAACAGAACCATTACAGACATGAAAGATGAGACATAAAAATAGAACACAAAGATTTACGTGGGGAAAATCCTTTCGGATAAAAAACCCCACACTCCAAAGATCGAGCCATTGTATTATTCAGCAACAAACGGTTACAATACAATTTTAGGCTCATAGCCTTTTCAGAGATTACATCTTGTTCATTCTAGATAAAGCTGGTAGAAAATCTCACTTCCTCTGTTTCGGCCTCAAGGCCTTGGCCTCAAGCTAGCCTCTCGGCCCTCTCTCTATCGCTCTCACCTTCGGCTCTCATGCACACTCTCTGTACACACTTCTTCAAAACGTCCAATGCATACATATATGCATTCATTCTCCACATGATCTATGAATCGGTTTGTTTCCAACTGTCGGATCACAACTATCGAATCAACCAGCTCAGCATCATAGATGTTTCCACTTCCTTGCATAGAAGATAATACATCCAGGTCACACCACCTAGGACAATCTTCAAACGGTCAAGGGAGTTCAACCTGTGTTGTCATGTTGGTGAGACACTAACTGTGTCTCCCCGATGCCAACATAGCCAGCATTTGATATCGCAAAGAGTCATCCCTATCGGTAAGAGGTTACATCGAGTCCAGAGAGCTATCGCTAAGACTTCGCCATGTCGCCAAGACCTCACACCGAAGATCACAAGGTATTCCGAAGAGTTCATCAGTCAGAAAGACTATCACTCTTCGCCTAGACATTACACTGAAGTCTTCAAGTCACATTGACCTCAGCATTCTCATCGACGAGACAATCGCCATTCGATGAGACATCATACCGAAGTTCAAAGGTCATATCGATGTTAGCTTTTCCATCGGCAAGACAACCGCAGTTCGCCAAGACTTCATACTGAAGTCTTCAAGTCATGCCGACGTGAGTATTCCATTCAGTGAGACAATCGTCCTTCGCCAAGACATCACACCGAGCTCTTCATGTTATACCGAAACATCCCAATCGGCAAGACTTATAGCTTTTGCTAGGAGGTTACACCGAGCCCTTCAAGTCATACCAAAACATCCAACAGTCGGCAAGAATTAGGCTATCACTGAGATGTTATATTGACATCAAGATTCCCATCGGCAAGACAAACCCTCTTCGCCAAGACATCATACCGATGCCTTCAAGTCATATCGAATAGTCCAACCATTGGATAGACATTCCACATTCGCTGAGACTTCATACTGAAGTCCTTGTGTTTCTCCGATGACTCCATTCGCTAGGAGTCTCACCAAAAACACCCGATCACACGTGGCTTTGTCGGCCATACATACCACTGTCACCAAGAAGTCATAGCGAACCCCTTTCGTTACCCTAATGACTCATATGTCAGTGAGACATCTTCCTATCGCCAAGACTTCACGCCGATAGGAGCAAGTCATACAGATTACCACATCGGCCAGATAGACCAAAGGTCATGTCGATATTGACAAGACTTCCTATCGTCACTGAGACATCATTCTGATAGTCCAGGGTTACACCGAAGGTTTCAAATGCCGATCACCAAGACATTCAGGAGGTCACAGTGACAGTTTAGGATCTACTAGCAGATCGGCCAAACATCTCACCAGTCACAGTGACCATGCTTTCTCAGAGGTTTTAGCCTGTGAGATTGAGGCAACAATTCCAACATGGTAATCATGGGTGCCCTAGGTAGCCAGGGGTTCCCAGGATTTGAGTGTCTTAAAGTGAATATTAGGGATTGTCATCTCCAACAAGTTTTCTTCAGATTTGAACCAGCTCTTCAATGAAGTCATTAGTGAGCTCATCAAATTCATCAAGCACTAGATATTGTAGACCAAACAGAGGGACAAACACATGAAAAATGAGAAAATTCATAAGAAAGATGAAAAATATCAGAAAATATTCTAACTCTGGAGGAGTTGGGCTCCCTAGCTAGCCAAGGGCGCCCAAGCTTTTGACCCCCCAAAACTACTTTTCCGAGCCAATCACCTCCATAAGATCTTTCATAGAATGCTTTAGGATATCCAATGCATTTGAAAGCCAATTCATTGGGCTAGTGAAACTCTCAAAATTGCAAATCCATTTGAAGATTAGAAACATTAAAAATTGAAGAACATGGAAAATAGCTATCTCTGGATAGTAAAGGTGCCCTTGCTAGCCAGGGGCGCCCAACATTTTGACCCCTCAAATGATGTTTTTAGTAGAATCTATCTCTAGAACAATTTACGTAGATTCAATCAAGCTCCGCAATGAGATCATCAGTCAGTTCATAGGATTCACTGAGTGATCGGAATTAAGGATCAAACTAAGGTCAAAATCAAGCAAAGTTTGGAAATTTCAAGAAAAATGGCCAAGTCTACCAAGAAGGGCATCCAAAGTTCAATGACTTAGTAAAATTTTCAAATTTCATTCTTGAACATTCGAATTAGTGTCCACATTGAATGAATCTGGCTCAAGATTGGCTCCAAAGATTTAAAGCTGGAGAATAAAAAAAAAATTATCCTGTAAACTTATTTAAGAATTCCTTTGCATTCATTATTCACATATATTTGCAGGTGGCCTCCAAAGCAAGAGAGGAGGAAACAAATAATTTTATTCATATCAAGATTTGAAGGCTAAAACGTGTTGCTTTTTTAGAGTTCTTCATATTTTCCAGATCAGGTTGCTCAGAGGCTCGCTTTTTCATACTTCAAATTTCTAGGGCATCATTTTTTAGAATAAGGGGTTAATTTTTCAATTTCCATCAATTTGGGTCAGCTTGGTTTTTTATTCTCTACAACTTTGGAAATTTTTTAAAATTTTAAGAACCTGCCTTTTCCACGCTTCTTCAGGAAACCCTTAGTTTTTGCAAAATCTAATCAATTAGGTTTCTCTGAATCATGATTCTACACAAAACCCAGGTCTTAGTTTTTTCAGGAAAAATATAAAATTTCAGGGTTTCTACTTTTTCAATCAGCCACCAACATTTTCAAAATCGGATAATTTGGGTCTCTTCACAACGAGATTGATCACAAAACCCATTTCTTAGATTATTTTTGAAAAAATATGCCTTTTGAAAAAGAAAAATCAGCAAGTTATTTTTAGCTTTTGTGTAGAACTTGTCTGAACATAGTCAAGTTTACAGTCAAAATTCGAGTTTTTCAGCATGTAGTATTCTCCCATGGAATTCAAAACCAAGCAACATATGGGCGGGTTGTTTGCATCCTTAGGTTAGACGATGTTGAGAAGTGCTTTTTGTAGACACTAAAAATTGTCCTAGGCTTGCACTTTCTAAATTCTATATCATTTCCCCTTTTGTCTTTGATAATTAAATAATTTTTAATTATTTAATTATTTTCTAATGTCATAAGTCTTCTATTAATTAAATAATTCTGATTATTTAATTAATACATTTTTTTTATCTTTATTCCTCCTTGATTAATTAAATAAATTTTATTTATTTAATTACGTCACTAATTAAGTCTTCTTTCTAAAATTAAATAAATTCTTATTTATTTAATTTTTGTCCACTATCCACTATAATTAAATAATTATTTTAATTATTTAATTATTCATTGGCCTCTTCTCTCATAAATTAAATATATTTATTTTATTTTATTTGGTCCACTCTCTTGAATTTTGAATTAAATCATTATTTAATTCAAAATGATTCCTTTTGTCACATTCCTCTATAATTAAATAATTATTTTAATTATTTAATTATTCATTGGTCACCTAGATTAAATAATTTTTATTATTTAATTTCTCCTATCACCTCTTTGTCTGTGCCAATCTTATCTTCCACATCAAATCTTATCTCTTGACATCTCATTTAATTTTAGCCCTTGATTGAATTATCTTATAATTCAATCTTAGCCCTTCATTTCTTGTCATTGCCCTAATTTTGACCTAACCCTAGTCCATACTACAACTTTCAATTTTGGCCATTGATTTAGACATCTTATTGACATTCAATCTCAACCGTCAATCGAAATCAAACATTTCCTATAAATAAACTCTCTCATAAGCCATTAGGGGGGTTGATTCTTCAAGTATCTTTATGCTCTCAAAATCATTCTTGAGTCTTTCATCCATTTCTATCTATTGTCATTCATCTATCATCCCCATGTCAATGTTATGCTATTGAATTGAGCAACCAACATTCATCTAACAATCAACCTTCAAAATCTTGCATTCTCATGCAGGTGGAGAAGAGCCATGGAGGTCAATCAAGTCTAGTTTGAAAATTGGTTTGCATTTCTTTTATTTATTTGCATTTTCATTCTAGTTTGTGCTTCATGGTGCTTGATAGGGTTTAGTTAATTTGTTGTTTTCAATACATTAAATCTGAATTTTTCCCTATTTACACTTTTCAATACCACTATGGACAAAAAAAAATCATTTGAATTGAAGAATGTGAAAAGGTGCGGTATGAGCAAAATGACAAGTATTGGAAAAGAGTTGTATAATACTCTTCCATTGAAAAATCAGGAGAAGTGTCAGAAGTATAAAAGCTGTAAAAGAAATAGAGGAATTTCAAAAGATGGTCAACATAGGGTAAAAACATATGTTGAAGCAAGATTATATATTTATAAAAGGTCATCACTCTAGTAGTAGATCCTCCAAAATTAGCAAGATTTGATAAAGCAACTGAAGATGTCAAAGATTTTCTAAGTTCCATTACAGAAGGCGAATAAATCCTAGAAAAGCATAATATTGCCTTAGATAGTATTGATGATCCTAACAATGAGGTAGTTACCAACTTTTTGGTGGATATACTTTCCTAAAATACCAATGGATGAGTTATCTTATCAGGACAACAAAGATCTCCAAAGATAGATTTAAAGTAGTAGTTAACTCGATGCTTTTTCTGAGTTTTCCTATTATTCTTGTCTCATGCTTATCTATTCTTTTTGAGAGGAAAAAGAATCAAGTTGTAATAGTTGAAACTTTCACTATTATTTTTCTTTTAATATCAAGTTGTTAGATAGTTATCTTGTTTTAGTTTTAGAAATAAAGCTTGCATGTTGGCAAGTCTTGTTGTAAAAGCAAGGAGATTTTAGGGTTCCCTACTCCTCTACTTGTGTATAAATAAGGGTAGCCTTGCCCATTTTTCTATAACAGTTATTGTGATAACAAATTGCTGAGCCTATTTTTCCTGCAAGGTGTTATTCAGTTTTAGTTCAATTAGTGTAAAAGTAAGCTTGTACACCTACTTTTGCTGCAAGATATTATCCAATTTATGTGTTACTTGTGTCAATGTATTGTGGTTGATCACTAAACTGTAAGCCTGCTATTGCTAAAATCCTATTGTCCCAGAAGTGTAACCTTTGTTATTTGAAATTTGAGAAAAGGAAATCTTATGCTTGCTTTACTGCTTTGATCTACTATCTCAGGTTTTTGTTTTATGTGTTTCACTTATATAATCTTTATTTTAGCTTGCATCTAAAAGTACAACAAGTCTTAAGGTGTATGTTGAGAGCGAGTTTATGTGAGTTTTGTGTTAAAGAATTAATTCCTTGTTTACTTTTAACTCTCAAGCTTTGAGTTTACTTGAGTTGTTAAATGCGTCATTAGAGTAGGCTTAGTCGTAGTTGATATTCAAAAAGAGAAAATCTCAGCTATGATGCTAGAGTTTTATAACCTTGTGCTCTTAGTTGAACAAAAGGATTGGAAAATTAGTTTTATTTTACTTTCTTTAAGCAACATCAGCAAAGAGGGAGCTTCCCCTCCTAATTCGAAGATCAATTAATCTGTGCATAGCTGTCTGTTTCTAATTCACATACCAGAGGTGAGAATTAAAATGCCAACATTGCTGCAAGACCTCTCAAAATTTGTTTTCTTCTCTATCACCATATGCTCTATCAACATGTGGTGGACTGTTATCCCTCCTATCACCCATCTTGCTAGTTGAAGCAATCTCACTATGGTGCTGCCTTGTAGCTATTCCAGTTGATAATGTATCCTATTCTAGATTTGGATGAGCCCACTAATTTTTTTTTCTTTATTCCCTAGAAATGTACCTATTATGCCTATCACTTGGTTGCATGAACAAGTCTGAAATATAAGCCAAATGCTAGCAGGATCCAAGCTTTGATACCACTGTAAGATCCTTCCACAAATTTGAATAATTTTTATTTTTTTTAACAAATTTGATAATGCAAGATTTTCCCAAACTAAATGCAATCCACTTAATAATATATATATTCCACTTCAAATGTGTATGCCAGATTTGGAATAATTTTTCCCATTCACATTTGAAATATTTCCACTCATCCTCTTAGACATAATGATGATCAGTTTGCAAGTAAAATAGATTAGAGACTTTAATGACTGAAACTTTTGATCACTATCTATATCAACTAGTTTCTATTATTCTTTGAGATTGACAATCAAGTATTTTTTGCGAACACTTAGCATACAAGTTTTGTTGCAACATAAATCAAATGATTATGTTCTAGATTCAAGTACTTCCAAAATACAAGTTCATACGTATTCTAACTTGGTAGTTGCCACACCAATTCCTTGATCTAGGCACTTCCCAATCACAAATGCTTGGGTTTGTATACCAATCTTCAAAGTGAAGAAATGACCCATGTAAATACTAATATTTTGTTGCCTTATAACCTCGGTCCATCATTCAGATTAAACCCATCGACTATTTGAGTCTTTCCCTTAGCATGCATTACCGTTTATGGAATTATTGGTCCAACAGTAACCATTCAAAGCCCTTTGAATGACGTAGGAGAGATTCTATAGAAGCCATGATATCATATGTTTCATAAATTCTGATACCAAGTATTGCGTTGAACTTAGAGTATTACACAATCACCACAATAATCTTCTTGTGTCAGGAAAACTACTACCACGATGACATGATATTAAGGTAGCAAATTAATATATCATTTGTATTATTCTCTTTTGTCTTCACATTAATTCATAACATTCCCAAACAACAACCATGGCTTCCTACATGGTGAAATAGCTTGTAGTGCATATACCAATTTATCTTATTTACCACTTCAACCTTGTCTTATTACCAAGTTGAATTGTAGCTGTCAATTAAACCTTTTTCCCTTTGAGAGCATACAAAGTAACCTCAACTTGTATTATTTAATTCTACAACCTTCAAAAAATACCTAAAATGCATTTTCCAAAAATACTATACAAACTTCCACAAAATTATTCAACTTTCCTTTGAGTCCCCTACATGAATTCCGAGATGAAACCGCCTACATGTGGAGTTTGGTTTTCGTCTAATCTACAAATTTGAGGGTGTTCGTCCTCGGTTTCCTGAAAGTTGTGCTATCAATTTTTGTGCCTTATAATAAATTTCCCAAAGATAATTAATTGCCTTCTTGACTTGCCTTTTATACTTCACCACCATTTTATTATTTTTTCCCTCGTAAAGTCACTTTGTTGAATGTTTTAATATATTTATTTGATAAAGTCACTTTTAAATGTCAGTTAATTAATTAAATATTAATGTCCAATAATACTTTTAGGAATAATTAATATTTAATTAATTAAATTGATCTAGTGGTGACTACTCCAGAATTGGGGACATTACATGGGAACAATGTTTAGAAAAGATTTTTTAACATGGCAAGGAAGGTAGTAACTTTTATACTAAATGTCTACTATGAAATATTTTAACATAGAAAAAAGTACACTAAATTAAAAATTACAAAAATACAACCAATAAGAAAATTTAATATATATATATAAATTCAAGTGGTAATTAGTCGACATTTCATAATAGACCCATGTTTAGAGTATAGAGTTCTTTTGCATTCAACTGTGTCTATTTTTGCATCAACATTTTGGATCACACTCGACAATTCATCATCAGGAAGAGGAGAGTCAAACAACATTATTTAATCACCATCATGACAAGTCATGGTGCATTCCATTCATAGTTGAAATCTATTTGAACAATAAATCATCAATTGCATGTTATGCATATGTTGAATGTGACATTTGGGTTCACATTTCCCTAGAGTAATATACAAATTTTCTTTCCTCCTATTCTGTCTTCTGTTGATTCTAACATTGCAATTAGATATCAAGGTCAAAACATTAAGAAGGAAATGTTAGAGAAGAAAACAATTGTTTATTTTAGAATGGAAATTGATTAATTTGGTGTTAAGATAGATTCAAAGAATGCATGCCCTCTCATGCTCAAAGCATCTAATATGCCCTAATTTTCTTGTGTACTTTAAATTTTAAAAATTGCATGAATTTCCCAAAAAAGAAAGGGGATAGAAAAAGTTGATTGATATACATCTATTAATCCTAAATGTAGACAATTTGTGTTCTTGTAAGCACAAAAAAATCAAAATCTTATACTTTAACAAGAAAAAAATAGGTAAAAATAATAAGAATTTTATTGCCAAAATGCTCAAGACAAACTAAACACTTTGAATGACCATGCTTAAAATGGAATCTAATTGGGACTTATGCTCCAGGTAACCAACAGACTGTAACCAATAGACTGAAACATGTATGCTGGAAAAAAAAACATGAAACATTAGTTTTCCAGGAATGCCTAGAAACCTAATAGCATGCAAACATCAATATATATACTTTAAAACTTTCCAAATTAAAACATAGTTTAATAGTCTCAAAATACAAATCATTTGGTTCTCCTCTAGTCTTGGTGCTTGCTTCCAGTCTCCACAATAATAGCCATGAGTGGTAGTAGCATGAATCTTTATTCTTTTAATCAAAGTAACAAGGATGGGATGTTAGAGGGTTTAGCTAGGCAAGAGAAGGGACAAGGGCTACAATGTGGTGGGATGAGGGGTCCACAAGGTTGAGTTAGGATTATTGAAGCTATTAAGGTGTGGGGTAAGCTTAGTTCGGGACCATTTATTTGTTAATTTAGTTTTTCGAAGGATGTGGGATTGACCCAGAAATGGCACTAAATATCCTAGAAATGCCAGGATGTTGCTAGAAATGGGATTGCCATTTTTTTATCCATTTCCAAGAAGCCCCAAAAATTATGGGCCCATTTCCAAGAAGTACCAATACCTATTTAAGTTTTGGAAAAGCAAATATGCCAAAAGAGGTAGAGGGAACAATGTAGGGGAAGGGATCCATGTTGTTTCTTGCTACATAGACTATGCTTAAGCAACCAAAACATTACTTCAAAATTTATGTCTTATTGTAATTCCAAAAACATGTTTAAATTTCACATTTTATTTCAAACCATGATAGAGGAACAAGAGCAAATGATATTATTGAGAGCAGTTTATAACACAACTTTCAACCGTATCATAGAATATGGCATACAACAAGAGTTCAAAATCCAAGCTTCAACTTTGGAAAAGGAAAATGAAGACACTACAAGGGGAAAATGTGCTTAATAATTATGTGGATATAAATAAAATATTAAAGCAAAAATCCTCACTATATTTTATATTCTAAAAAGTGTTTTGTTCGTGAACTCATTTGTGTGATCCAAGCTTTGCATACACTGTTAAAACTTAATAGATGTGTCTCAATTATAGTGGAAAAAGCATGACATGAACCTGTATTGAGCGTCATCATTTTTCTGTATATATTCATCAGTCTAACTTTGATAACTATGAGGACTTGTGCTACAAAGAATTGGTATAATATAGTTTGCATTGCAAAGTACAACTTTTGCATGTCCTCTTACTGTTGTGGGGCATGAATGAAGATAATGAACACCAATATCAAATTAGAACTTGGTTCTTTCATTCATCTATTTAGAGTCTCTAAATTTTATTATATTCCAGTTTTTAAGAATAGATCAAGTCTCGAAAGATTTTCATAAATTTTAAATATAGGAAGTAAATACAAACCTTGAATTTTGTTGGTTCAACAAGCTCAAAAAACATTGCATCACCATCATATAAATCATGGTCAAGTGCAAAACCTCTTCATCCACCACTGAGGCCTATCCTACTTGCAATATATACAGTGTCAAATTCCTCACCCTTTTCATCTTCCAACACCATTGACACATCATTTTTGGGTAGGTAGTTTACACAAAATCTCCTTGGAAGGCCCTAAAAACACAACAATCAGATACAATATTTTTTTGTTTACAAGATTTGCATTAGAAATTTGGTATCCCTTTTGAATCACCAACCAAAAACAACTGGAAACATGAGACCAGACCAAAGACTTAACAAAATAGGGATGCTTAGATCCCAATTCCTTCATATTTGTTTCAACACTTTCTTGTTCTTGCATTCTTGCTTCATAAGAGGCACTAGATATATGCAAAAATATTTTGTTGTCATATGAGGTTTGACTACACAGTTGTGTGTTAGTAGTAGGAATTCAATTTGTTGAAGTGAGCACAATTTATTTTAAGATTTTGAACATTACGTTTTCTGAGAGCGAGGAAAGACATCATCTATCTACCACAAAACAAGACACTGATTATCAAATACCAATTTAGTAAAACTTGGGATACTGTTGAATAAAGTAAACATGTGAAATATGCCCCTTAGTTTTTTCCCTAAATTTTCACCACACAATCCAGTACAACACCAATTGTTAGTGTTAGCTCCCAAAGAGAAACAACTTGAAGATAACCTTCACCAAGAATGTTCACCAAGATCCTTTGAAAGGTGAAGTGATAGCATATGGTGACAGGATCATTAGCAATAACTGAATTTGAATTACAAGCTAGAAATGAAAGCATGTGGTGATCCATCCATGAAGATTCCACACTACCACTTATTCAGTGGGGGGAAAGATATTAAAATGAAAAATGATTCATCCGCTTTTCAACAGGCATCCACTCAATAGTGGGGATTCGCCACTTAATCAGTGGGTAAGATATGAGAGATTCAATTATTTATTTCTCCACACTAGTAGTAAACCATCTAGGGGTTACAATGTTTGAAAATTAAACACAAAGTAAATGCATAAATACAATGAATGGAACAATACTACTGTTTATAGTCTTATAATCCCAAATATCTACAAATTACAAGTGTTATTGCTATAGAATCAAATCAAAATGAAGAGAGATGATTTCTCCAACTTCTAATCCTCTCAAAAACTAAAATACAAGCCAAAATCTAAACTATTATCAATCTGATATAACAAACTAGCGACTATAATTTCAAACCAACAACTAAACTAACACCCAAAATGCTTATTTTCCACAAATTACTAAGTCTCTACTCTCCAAAACTGAACACCACACCCCCAAAAGGTTATGTGACCATCAAAGTAAGATCAAAAAACCTAAATTAGTCACCAAAAAGCAAGCTTGAATCCCAATGCAAGCTGGTACGACCCTAGGAACAATACAACCTCTCTATAAATTTTAAGACTCTAAAATAAATTCTGATTTTCTGCAAGAGGGTCACCATTAGCAAGGAATTTGATTGCATCGATGCCCATAATGAAAATAAAATCACCAATTGACCCACAATTGAAAATATACTTCAACCATTAAATAACCAGCAAGTGCAAACTGTAAATTATCACCAAAATTCAACCACGATGAAGCTCAATCTACTAGTCTGGATGAGAAGCAACTGCAATCCCAACTAGGTTTTATCTTTCAAACACAAAATTGGTTCTTCGCTAGGAGGTATGCATTCCTCGAAGCCAAAATCATGAAGTCATTTTGACAAAACTTCGATAAGGTAGACAATGAATGATCAAATGTTGGAGCAAGGACTCCCTTTTATAGAACTTGAGGTGACTGTTGGTTTTCCATCTTTCCCTCCAAGGGACACCTAAAGAAATTTGAAACACGTAATTTTTAAAAGATATTTATTCCCTTCTCATCTTGGCATCCAAATTCCAAGGCAACAATAATAACATTAAAAATATTAAATATCTCCTCAATGTGGCATCCACCCTTCAAGACCACACTCTAAAACAACTTCAAGTCATGATGTTAGACCAAGGGGTCAATTTAAAAATATAACATTAATGACTTGAAATAACTTGTTCTCCAAAAATGCACCTCAAAAGCTAAATCCAAAATTACTCAACTGCTCCACTGGAAATGGAAAACTCACTGTGATGCTTTCAACTAGATCACTAGTAAAATTAGAACTTACTAAAAATAGTAAATTATGAGAAATTCCAAAAAACCTCCAACAATGGAAACCCTAATTTCACCTTGACTAGCCTACAGGCCTTTGGAATAGGTGGACGAGCCACTGAACTACTTACTGACAAGAAGGGGACATTATAGTCCACCCTCCTCAAAATTGCTTGTCCTCAAGTAACCGCAAGTTTGGATGCTGCAAGATATGTTCACCTTCCCATGTTGTATCTTCAATCAGCAAGTTCATTTCACCAAGTACTCTTTGATTGTTCTTCTCCTCAAAGAGTGCTCCCTAGTGTCAATGACCTTTGGAATCAATACCAATAGAACTTCATCCAATGGAGGTAACTCTGAAGTAGCAACCACATTTTTCCCAAGCGCCTTCTTGAGGCATGACACATGGAAAATGTTGTGCAGCTTGCTACTGGCTGGAAGCTCCAACTCATATGCCACTTCACCAATCCTCCTGACTCTAAATGGGCTATAAAACCGTGGATTGAGCTTTTTTGCACCACTCTTTTCGAGAGAAGATTTTCTATAGGGTTGAAGCCTCAAATAAACCATATCTCCTACTTCAAAAAAACATTCAACACGCTGCTAGGCAACGTATAACTTCTACTGGTTTTGAGCTTGTTGAAGATTTTCCTTCAATGATTTCAAGATTTCTTGGCTATGCTGCAACATATCCTTTGCTTGTGGAGCTCTACTATCACCAAACACCACATCTACAAAGTTAGGAGCATCATATCCATAAAGAGCCATGAAAGGAGACATCTGAATTGACATGTGATAGAAAGAGTTATAGCAATACTCCCCCAAATGAAGCCATTTTACCCAAGCTCTTTGCTGCCCCAAAACATAATTTCTAAGGTAGCCTTCTAACCATTTGTTTACAATCTTTGATTTCCCATCTGTTTGTGGGTGATAACTAGTGCTTGGAGTGAGCAATGTACCACTCAATCTAAAAATTCCTTGCCAAAAAGAACTTAGGAACTTGTCCCTATCGCTGACAATAGTTCTAGGAAAACCATGCAAATGAAAAACTTTTGTTAAGAACAATTCAACTACTTGAGCTGTTGTAAATGAACTTGTGATAGCAAAAAAGTGAGAAAACTTAGTCAATCTATCTACCACAAGATAAATACAATCTCTCCCTTGTACTTTTGGTAATCCTATGATGAAATCCATTGCAATGCTCTCCCATTTTTTATTAGGAATTGGCAAGGGATGCAACAAACCAACTAGAAAAGAGTGTTCATTTTTGTTAATTTGACATGTTGGACACTCCCTTATGTAGCGCAATACCTCTTCATCCCTTTCCATGAAAACCTTTCATAGATCTGCTTATAGGTCTTGAAATACCCTTGATGACCAACAAGGGGAATGTCATGAAAATACTATAGAACCTTCTCTTAAGCTTGGATTTGGGCACTAAAAAGATTCTACCTTTATAGAGGATCAAACTTCAATCAACTAATATCTTCCTTCTTGCAAATGACATTCTATGATGCTGGTTGCAAACTAATTTTTTGCATAATTAGCAAGCAAAAAATCCTTCCAATTTGTAGTAAGCTCACAAAGAGAATGCAAATGAGGTCTTCTTGATAAAGCATCCACTTCTATGTTGTTTTTCCCTTTGACATACTCAATGTCAAAGTCATAAGCTTGGAGCTTACTCACCCACTTTTGTTTCCTTTCATTTAAATCCTTTTGGCACATAAAATGCTTAAGACTGTTATAATTAGTCTTCACCATGAACTTGCTTCCCACCAAGTATTGTCGAAACTTGGCCAATGTGTGCATGATGCCGAGCATTTCTTTGTCATAAATTGAATATATTTTTTCTGCTCCTCTCAATTTTCTACTATCAAAGAAAATGGGGTTTTTTTTGCATGAGAGCAGCTCCTACTCCTTCACCTAAACCATCACATTGCAGCTCAAAAGGCTTCATGAAATTTGGTAGAGCCAACATGAACATGAGCTCATTATGTGCTTGAATTTATTGAAGACTCCTTGAGCCTTATCTGTCCATAGAAAAGATCCTTTCTTTGAAAGATCAGTAAGGGGGGTTGTCATTTAAGAATACCCCTTTACAAAGCTTATGTAAAAATTGCATAAGCCCAAAAACCCCTTCAAGTAAGACATGTTCTTTGGAGGTGGTCAATCAAGAATGGCTTTTATCTTCTTAGGATCAAATTTGACACCCTTAGAGCTGATAATGTGGCCGAGATAAATCAGCTCCATCATCCCAAACTCACATTTTAATTCTTTGGAAAAG
This sequence comes from Sequoia sempervirens, assembly GCA_007258455.2. NCBI lineage: Eukaryota > Viridiplantae > Streptophyta > Pinopsida > Cupressales > Cupressaceae > Sequoia > Sequoia sempervirens. The sequence continues at coordinate 45,813 of VDFB02121360.1, forward strand.
AAGCACTCCACCTCCAAAATGCTAAGCACTTCTTCCAAGTGCTTGAGGTGCTCTTACCAAGACTTGCTGAAAATGAGAATGTCGTCAAAGAAGATGAGCACAAACTTCCTCAACTGCTGCCTAAAAATATTGTTCATACAAGATTGAAATGTTGCTAGAGCATTTGTTAAACCGAATGGCATGACAAGGAATTCAAAATTCCCAAAGTGGCATCTAAAAGTAGTCTTCTCAATGTCCGCCTCCCTCATCCTAATTTGGTGGTAGCCTGATCTAAGATCAATCTTTGAGAAGTACATGGCCCCATGGAGCTCATCAATAAGCTCATCTATCCTAGGGATAGGATACCAATTCTTGATTGTCTTATGATTCAATACATAGTAGTCAACATACATACGCATTGTGTCATCTTTCTTTTTGACCAACACCACTATTGAAGTGAAAGGGCTCTTGCTTGGCCGAATGAACCCCATCTCCAAAAGCTCCTTGATGGATTTTTTGATCTCATGTTTCTGCTTCTTTGGATAGTGGTATGGAGTGGTGATGACTGGTTTTTCTCCTTCTTCGAGCTTAATCACATGCTCACACCCCCTTTCAGGAGGTCTTCTAGGAGGTAGACTTCTAAAGAATTTTCTCTTCTCAGAAAGCAAGGCTTGAATATATGGATGATATTTCCTTTTCTCCTCCACTAGATTAGCTGGTAGGATTAGACATTCTATTGCCCATTCAACTTGATCATGGCAGATCAACCTTTCCATTCTCTTCAAGGACATTATTCAAGGGCCTCCATTTGACATCTCTCTCAAAACTATATTCCTTCCATTTGACTGAAATTTCAGCTCCATTGTTTGCAAATTCAATGTGATATCTTCAAGAGATCACAACCATTGTATACCCAACACAACATTGGTGTCACCAATGCCAACAACATAAAAATCATCTTTTACTTCATAGTTTCCCAACTACACAGAGACGTTGGGAATCTTCCTAGTGTAAGACATGGTGAAGCCATCAGCTACCGTCACCTTGAAGCCTTCAAATTCTTCTATTTTCAAACCTCTCTTAGCCACCAAACCCTTGTCTATGAGGTTGTGAGTTGTTCTGGTATCAATTAGAGCAACAATTCTTTGTGAACCAACCACTCCACGAACTCGAAATGATTCATTTTTTTAAAAACTTGAAAGTTGTGCTAAAGCACTACCATCTCCAACATCTTTGGGATTCACTTCTGGAGCTTCTTCACCTTCACTACTTGTTGATTCATACTGCTGATAAAAAAAATTAGATTCAGTCCTTCATCAGAATAAGCCTCTATATTTTTTTCTTTGCCTTTTCCATAACATTTGTGACCATTTTTCCAAGGCTCATGACAAGTGTAGCAAACACCATCTTTCCAAAGCTGTTCTCCAAGCTCTTATGTCATCTTTTGTGGAAAATTCTTAGTCTAACTTGAAGAAAGCTTCTTCTTATCCTTATCCAATAATTTGAACTAAAATTTTGGCTTAGCGACAGCCAACTCCATGCTTCTAGATTTTTTGATTGCTTCATCTATATTTGGAGGATCAAAAGCTTTGACCCAACCCTTCAATGACTCCATCAAACCTTCAGTAAACAACACTACAAATATTCTTTCAGTAATGTTGGGAACCATTACTGACAACCTTTGGAAATCAACAACATATGCTTCAAGAGTACCTTGTTGCTTCAATTGTGCCAATTCATGGAATCTCACCTTAGGATCCTTAGTATCAAATCTTTCTATCAATTGGTTGGTGAATTCCTCATAGGTGTGGATGAGGTTATGGCCAAGAGTGACCAAACCATGGTACCGCCATTCATGAGCAGCTCCCTCCAAATGCAATGTCGCAAAATTAATGGCGTCTTCCCCTGACATTGGTCTAAGAGAGATAGTTTTCCAACTTCTACACCCATGACTTGACCATACACTTATCACTCCCATCAAAATGGGCCAAGGTCACCTTACTAAGAGCTTGTTGATAGTCTGTTCTAGGACCCATAGGAGGATGGTATTCAGCTCTTCTGCCATTTCTTCTATTCCTTTGATTCATGAATTGATCAAAGGTCCATTGGTCTCTAAGATGGCTTGTCTTGCTTCATCCACTAAGGGTACTCCGACCTCCGCTTATGGTGGTTCCTCCCTTGGAGTGAAAGTGGGAAAAAGAGGCCTAGAGGCCGATCCTCTAATGATTGCAACATGTTGTCCAACCATTCTATCTCTTCCATTGAACTTTGAACTATTGTTGCCATTATTTCTATTAACACCACTATTTTCTCCAATATGATTGTTATGATGTCGAGTATTATTTTGAGTCGCTTGTTAATCCATTCTTGCTAGCAACCGTGACATCAAATCTATCATGCCATCAAATTTCTTTTCCATTCTAGCATCTCTTTCCTCCATGGATTGTCTAGCACTTTCTGACATGCTTTCAACTACTTTACTAGTATCTCTCAGAGCTTTTAAAAATGTCTCTGCCTCTGAAACTGGTGGAAACTAATGTTGAGTTCTTGCCTGACTTTTGGTGATGTATTTTTTGTCTCTATCACTCATCTGACAGCTGAACTCTACTGATCATAGATGGTAGGATCTTGGGCTCTGATACCACTGAAATATTCCCCTTAGTTTTTTCCCCAAATTTTCACCACTCAATCCAGCACAACACCAATTGTTGGCGTTAGCTCCCAAAGAAAAATAACTTGAAGATAACCTTCACCAAGAATATTCACCAAGATCCTTTGAAAGGCGAGGTGATAACATATGGTGATGGGATTGTTAGATATAATTGAATTTGAATTACAAGTTGGAAATGAAAGCAGGTAGTGATCTAGCCATGAAGATTCCACACTACCACTTATTTAGTGGGGGGAAAGATATTACAATGAAGAATGATTCATCCAATTTTCAATAGGCATCCACTCAACAGTGGGGATTCACCACTTAATCAGTGGGTAAGATATGAGAGATTCAATTATTTATTTCTCCACACTGGCAATAAACCATCCAGAGGTTACAATGTTTGAAAATTAAACACAAAGTAAATGCAAAAATAAAATGATTGGAATAGTACTACTATTTACAGTCTTACAATGTCAAATATTTGCAAATTAAAAGTTTTATTGCTATAGAATAAAAAAAAATGAAGAGAGATGATTTATCCAACTTCTAATCCTCCCAACAACTAAAATACAAGCCAAAATCTAAACTATTATCAATCTGATATAACAAACCAACAACTATAATTTCAAACCAACAACTAAACTAACACCCAAAATGCTTATTTTCCAAAAATTACTAAGTCTCTACTCCCCAAATCTGAACACCACACTCCCAAAAGGTTAGGAAATCATGAAACCAAGATCAAACAACCTAAATTATTCACCAAAAAGAAAGCTCAAATCCCAATGCAAGCTAGTATGGCCCTAGGGACAGTATGGCCTCTCTATAAATTCAAAGACTCCAAAATAAATTCTAATTTTTTGCAAGAGGGGTCACCATTAGCAAGGAATTTGATTTCATCAATTCCCATAATGAAAATAAAATCACCAATTGATCTACAATTGAAAATCCACTTCAGCCATTTAATACCCAACAAGTGCAAATTTGAAATTATCACCAAAATTCAACAACGATGAAGCTCAATCTGCTAGTCTGGATGACAAGCAACCACAATCCCAACTAGGTGTTATCTTTCAAACATGAAATTGGTTCTTCGCTAGGAGGTATGCATTCCTCAAATCCAAAATCATGAAGTTATTTGGACAACACTTCGATAAGGCAGAAAATGGATGATCAAATGCTGGAGCAAGGCCTCCCTTTTATAGAACTTGAGGTGACTGTTGGTTTTCCATCTTTCCCTCCAAGGGATGCCCAAAGAAATTTGAAACATTTAATTTTTAAAAGATATTTATTCCCTCCTCATCTTGGTGTCCAAACTCCAAGGCACCAATAATAACATTAAAAATATTAAATATCTCCTCAATGTGGCATCCACCCTTCAAGACCACACTTTAAAACAACTTCAAGTCATGATGTTAGGCCAAGAGGTCAATTTAAAAATATAACATTAATGACTTGAAATAACTTCTCCAAAAATGCACCTCAAAAGCCAAATCCAAAATTACTCAACTACTCCACTGTAAATGGAAAGCTCACTGTGATGCTATCAACTAGATCATTGCTAAAATTAGAACTTATTAAAAATAGTAAATTCTAAGAAATGCCAAAAAAATCCAACAATGGAAACCCTAATTTCACCTCGACTAGCCTACGGGCCTCCAGAATAGGTTGACGAGCCACTAAACTGCTTATTGACGAGAAGGGGACATTACAAAATGTTGCAATTAGTTACAAGTAGATGAAGCATGAAAAATGTTCAAATGAAAAGACTATGAAAAATGGACATCCAACAAACTTGAGCTTGATGAAGTTTTTTTGATGGATAAATAGTCAACAATTCTTAGTCCATAAAAATCAAAATCAAGATTGAAGAAATTAATGATCTGTAGACACCATGAACACATGGCATAGCTTATGTGAAAAGTAACACATTCAGTTGTTGTTTAGGATGTACATAGCTTACTTCATGATAAATAGGAACTGGAAGACGTGAAACACCTATTGAGCACCTCCTCTCCACAAGCCCTTCTTGTTTTGGTTTTGGATACTTTACCTCCCACTTCTAGATAAAATAGACAAAACATAAAATTCAAGTTGTGTATAGGAATTAAATTGATAAATTCAAAAAGCAAGCTTCTCTTTCAGTTGCTAGAGATTGATAATGTGTAATTAAAGTCACACATGCTTGCCAAGGAGTTGATAGGTCAACCATGGTTTCCACCATAAAATCTACACTAAATATTAAAATCCATGCTTTGTTACTTACAAGATGATATGGATGTGAACTGTAAATAAACACAGAAGAATAAATATGTATCACTAAGGAGAAGCAAAATAAGGAAGAGCTCAACAATAATAGACATCAAGAACATTAGAGAAAAACCTTCACATAAAAAATTGATTGGGCCTGTGAAATAAGGGAGAAAGAAAGAAAGAAAGAAAGAAATTATATTAATGTCCATTGATGACCAAAAGTAGTTCAACAGGACTCAAAGTTATAATAATTAACAATATTTACATCTACACTCAACTAATGCAGTTAATGAGATGATATGACACCCCAACAAAACATATAAAAACCAATTTGAAACTACTGGTAATGATCTTAGGACCAACATGAAAGAACTAGGACTACATAACATTAGGAGACACACTTAAACAAGCATAAGCAAACATTATTCCTTGTTAAAGAAACACACATACTAGAGCATATGTGATGATTAAAGTGCAAGCTCCCAAACATACCTTTGACTTGGATTCAGATGCAATAGTTTGGACAAGGTTTTGTTTAAGCTGTTGAAGCCCAAGGTCCTTCGCAAAAGCACCCAAAAAGGGAAAAGCAATATTAGTAAAGTAAAGCCATAGATACCTACTCTTCCTGTAGTATATTCCCACATAATTGTTTATGCTAAGATAGAAGTTTCAAAATCATGCAGATTTTATTGAATGCTATGCTATCGCTTGGCATTTTGAAACTAATGTGTTAAATGTAAATTTAAAAAATGGGCTTTAACAACTTATTATGTTTAAGTATATCTATATATACTAGAGGACCATGATTTTGCTTGAGCATTGATAGATGTTTCATAGCTATGTTACCAAAAATAGATTCAAACTCAAAAGTAAGGGTTCTAAGGTTTTGGTGACAAAAAATGTTACAAGGCTTTGTTTAATACTACCATACAAGAGCCATTCAAATAAACCATTAAGAATGATGGACAATTACATGGTAGAGTGATAGAAAATGCTTAGGCTTTGCTTAGAATTTATACTAGGCTCCTTTGATTGATAGGATGAAGGTTTCACATGAAATACACTATGAAGGATAGAGTTGTGATCACATGTTTTACCTAAAGTTAATACATCCCATGTCTTGTGTATGGTGACACTAGCTGCCCTAAATTTTTTGAAACAATGAACTTAATCTTGTTGATGACCAAGATTTAGATGGGACAATATGAGGGTTAATAAGAACATATATCAGTAGTTTAACCGGTGGAATTTTTTTGGATGAAGCCTCTCACTGCAGTATTAGCAATGTTTCTCCAAATTTTTGGGGCATGGGAGATGAATTTAAGTAAGATTTTTTTTGTCCAAAATTTGGGGATGGCAGAGGGGAAGCTTTTAAAATAAAATAAAAATTAACATTTGAAAATTAATTAACAAAAATATTAAAAGAAGTTGCAATTTATCTTTTATGTAAAATTTACCAATTGGCCAATTGTACTTTATGTCAAACTTAGCCATTGAGCCATTTATATATTATTATTTATGTAAAATTTAAACATATAAAAACAAGCTATAGGATTTCTGAATTTCCTTTTGTTTTTCTTGCCTTAGATCATACAAGGTACAAAAGCAAAGGATACACGTAAGTTCAATCTCATTTACCATTATTTTATGTAATATTTAAAGAAATAAAAAACCAGGTATCTATTTTACTTAATATTTATGGAATTATTTTATAAAATAGATTTTGAGTTTTAACTTTGAACTAAAGACTTAAAAATGGGGAGAAGAAAATTAGAAAAAAATATCATTTTTTATTTTTATTTAATATGTATAAAAGTAAAAAACAAAACAGCTATCTAGTTTGAACTTTGAAGCAAGAACTTGAAAATGAGAAGATTCATTAAACATAAAAACATCTATTTAAAGTTTTAATATGAATTTTGATCTAAAAAATTGAAAATGAGGTCTCCTCCTCCTCCCCGTCCACATTTTTCTTGCCCTTCTGACCCCCTCCTCCTCATCCTCCTATATTTATAATTTTTTAAGGGTGTGGGGCCTTATTGGGTACTCTGTTTAGGTTAAGGATTAGGGTTTAGGTTTAGGTTTAAATTTTAAATTATTTTAAACGTACCGTGAGTTTTTAAAGGACATGAAAATATCCCATCATCCCTTAGATGCTCAAGGAATGTCTACATGTCCCTTGCCACCCCAACAACAATAGGGTGTCCCCGACCATCTCCCTTAAGGGGAACACCCACACAAACATCCTTGGATCTATAGGACTATTATGAGTATAGGGATCTACAAGGGTTTCCCCAAAGGAATGGCGATGGGAGATTTCACCCTTGTCCTACCATCTTTAGCACATCCTAATTCCCAAAAAAGGGTGAACACTAGAAATTATTAGATGTGCTTTTGAATTAACAAACCTTTATAGGTCTTATATTTGTCTTAGTAACTTAGAGAGATGAGTTAATTACCATACCAAAGCAAATTGTAATGCCCCATCATAATAACCTAAGGAATGTTGCAATTGAGTATAAAAGTGTAATAATTTTTTTTTTGAAAAAGTACAATTATTAAGTTAATTAGTTGCATAGATTCATTAAGTTACGCGACGTTACACTACTTTGAGTTTCCATAGACGACTTTAGTATTTCGAATTGCACATATTAATTTACCATTAACATAAAGATAAACATTGCATTTCATTTGGAATTCCATTCAAGATAACATAAAGTACTAACATGTTTCATACATTGCATTTGATAAAATAATACAATACTCATCCATCTGATGAGGTAGTTCAATAATAATTACATTTACAATGTTCACCTCATATACAATTGAGGGATGTTTTCAAATACAATATTTACAAAATTACAATGAAGAAGTACACATAAGTTTCCAAGTGCGAGCTCTCCCTCCATGAAGCTCTCGATGCCATGATCAAACTGGGGACCCAACGGAGTAAGGTGCACGTTCCACCCAACCATCGTGCTAGGAGATAGTAATATGGTTACCTAGACATAATCTACTAACCCTAGACACTAGTACTCAACTAACTGATGGTTACATTGCTTCCAGATTTAGACAATTGAATGTACTACATACACAAGGTTAACTGTTACTTTAGGTGGAGTGTCATCACAATATTGCAAAGGTTACCCTGGTAACCTCTTACGAAACCCGGCCCCATTTGCAAATCATTGCGGAATCGAATGTCTCTTGAAGAAACAAGACACCAATTTTCCATTCCAGGCCTTCTCATCTTATACTCAAGATTGAACTAGCTCAAGAGTCCATAAGTGAGGCATAACATCTTGTTAAGGATTTTATTCTAACTATTGTGTCATTTAGTTATCACTGACTTACTAACTCTTTGTAAGTTACCCTGACACCACTTTGTGTGTCGGCCCTTACAAAAAGCCACTCCCCTAAACATAACAAAGGAATCTATGTTCTCTGACTAAGGTTTACAAGGTGTACATATAACCAGAATCAATATAAAAGACCAAACGTGATATAACAAACATCAAATCATTGTTCATAAAACAGGTGTCAAACCACCATACAAAAACCAAGTACACATCCTTAGTTAACACAAGAACTCTACTTAAATAATCACATTTCCCGCGTTTTAAAATTTGACTAGAAGACTTGTACAGTTAAGACATTCCCAACATACCCTATGAAAGAGCAAATTCTAATTAAGACATATCGGAAAAATAAACATCTCCTATTTGGATTTATTAAATCCAGTCAAACAATAATTGAGATAAATATCAAATTAATCTTCAAAGATTTAATTCAAATTCCATTCAATACAAAAATCAAGTCTACAATCTAGTCAATTTCATAATCATATATTATGATAACATTTTTGATTTCTCAACTTATACTTTCTACATACTAATTAACAATATACATCCATCTAATTATATGCACATAAAATTATAATAATAATAATACATTTATTTAAATATATATATTAAAAATAATATATATTTAAATATATATATTTATATTCCAATTCTTTTTAAATTAAACTCATATATATATTCATATTATTATATATACATATTCATATATATACATATATATATATACATACATATATATATATAAATATATTATATATAATAAAAGAATAAAAAAAACAAAAAATCAAATTTTAAACATGTAACTTTAAATCACATCAGAAACTTTAAATAAAATTTAAACTCCAAAAGGTATTATGCGCAGCCCCAGCCGCGGCTCCCTATGGGAAGAGGGCGCGACCCTTACCAGGGCTGCGCCCAGTAGCCACTGGTTGCTGTGCGCAGCCATGGGGGTTGTGCCACTCCCCATGGGAGTGGGGAAGGGTTTTGGCCCTCCCCACAGCAATATTAAAACTTAAATTTTTTACAATTTTTTTTTTATACAGATTTTCACGAATTTCGCCCGTGAATTTAATTCCGTACGGCGAATTCAATTTAAATACTCATAAGTTTAAAAAAAATAAAATTATTTCACAATCCAATTTTTATATGAGAATATATATATATATGTATATAATTTATATATATATATATATATATATATAATTTGACAGGGTTTTCAATGGAGTAACAAGAAAATTGTAAAATTTCTTCAAGATTGTAATAGGGAAACTGATTATTTCAACAGTATACACAAAATTTTTCCCTGATAATTTCTATTATTTTCCCTGAGAATTAAATTTCATTTTGCAAACAAATAATTCCTTCTTCAATTTTCAATACAAACTGTTTCCTACAGAAAACTTTCAACAGAGAATAACAAAGCCTGTAGAAAATTTTCTATCTATTCTCTATAGATTATTTACGAGAAGAACAGGAATTTAATAATATGAAATTTCTTTTTCTCAGACTTTCTTTTTTTTTAAAAGCAACAAAATAATCACAAGGAAAATACTTGTTTCTTTTGCTTCAAAAATTTTGGCTGTAGATGAGAGCTTCTGGAGCCTGTAGCCTTCCAAAATTCTTTCCGTACTCCAAATCCCAAACCAGAATACAAACCAAGAAATCTTCCACAAGTATACAATAACACCAAAAAGCATATACAGAAATTAAAAAGCACTCATATATTTTCCCGTGAAGAAAAAATTGCATAGCCTCTGTGATTTCCTAGATCCAAAATAACCTCCGGCAAAATCCTCAACAAAAACCCATAAATGCACTGGCACACTTGTCGAGAAGTACAAAATATCTTCTCAACCACTTCTCGGCAATCTTGCCTTTCAAGATTGCATGCATTTAATTAATTTATTTTAAAATTAACACTTTTCAAAGCAAATTTTATTTATTAAATAAAAATGCCATTTCCACAAAACATTTAATTTCAATAAATCTATTCACATTTAAAACAATTTAACAATATTAATTTAATTAATTAATTTATTCAATTAAATAAATTCAACCTTTACGATCAAATTACTTAACTAAACAAACTAACTAATTAATTAATAAATTAATAAAAAACTTTATTTCTTTAACATTTAACAATTAATTTAAATGACAATAAATTAAAACATAATAAACTAACATTAAAATTAACCAAATTTACCTTTCAAACAATTTATCCAAACAGGAAGATACAAGACAACCTATGACTCAAACTAAAACTGACAATGTACAGTGACCAGGTTATAGACTAGACTAGGATGAACCAAACTACTACCTCCCAATCAACATATCTGTTGAGTCTTGACACGCTCAGACCTGAGTAACCAGGTGGAGTCGGTGTCATGTACCTGCAATCCTGCAACCAAGAAATAACATGCATATATATATATATATACCATTGAACATGCACACCGTGTGGAGAAAATCACGGATATCACAGGGCACTCACAAGCGAGTGATGCGATTCCGTTCTCCACACCAATACACGTCACATCAGACTGACGAATTAAATAATAGTTAGTCCATCAAAACATATCCATAGCAATAATCAACTGAAAATAAACATCTACGCTATATCAAAGCATATCAAAATCAAATATCACAGTACAATATATCATCATGTCATAGAGTAAATCCACTGTCGCTCAAAACCAGCAATCAAAATATCCAAACAAAGTATCATAGTCTAACAGTGTGAAAACATAACAGCAGAAAACATAAGCATAAATGGAGGGGTACTACACAAATGGTGAGGCTCAATGAATATATATCAATCACTACTTATAACCTAGTTTTATTGCACTAGGTGAGGTAAGGATGGGCCAATATATGCCACTTATAGTATTCTATAGTAACCTCGTGGACTAGTAAGAGTAAGGTTAAGAAAATGTAAGTGGATTACTAAAATTATCTAGCCTAATCCATCTAGAATGAGATAAGGTCAAGAAAATACAAGTTGAAGTTAAGTGTGTACATGTCACTCATCCCTAAGCCTTTGGCCAAAGCTTAGATCTATATATTTGTTCTTGATTTTTTTTTATGCATGCTTGATATTTTTAATTCACACAAAATTTTCATTCTCTTCCTTTCTCTAATAGTCACCTCCCTTGATGTCCCTCATGAAGAATAGCACCACATCATCTCAAACAGTGTGTGGAAGAGTCTAGCTCTGTAGTTGAAAGAAAAGTGACTGCATGATATCTCTCTCCTCTCTCACATTTGGTTCAATAGAATTGTCCATCATGATCATTTAAGCTACACATTAGGAGGTTGTTTAGAAGATACAACCATATCTTACAACTAATCTTTACTGATAAACAAATCTCTTGAATGTATATGAGGGAAATAGTGATGGACAAGTCATTATAGTCATGACAAAAAATTGATCCATGAATGTAACTTGGCATTGGATCCCTTGATCTCAGTTTGGAATGGTCATTATGAACATTAATGCAACCAATATTACTCACTATCATTTGATGGTGAAAATTAGTCCTAGATCTGGGACAAATCCTCTCACTTATAGTGATACTCTATATGTATATGTGTTGTATTAAAGTCCTTGTAAACATGATTTGAATTGAATACAGGAGGGAGATAATAGTAATGGATTTGTATATACTATTGGAGTATTTAATGACATAACCAATGTAATCTTTGTTTTGAGATTATTCTGTATCAAAGATGATAGTTTTGAGTTTGAAATTTATTATTGTGAGAATGCTTATAGCTCATAATACATTTTAATTGAATGTGGTTAAGCTTTCTTGTAGTATAATGACAATGGATTGAGTGCTTGCTTTGGACTTTGATTGAGACCATCTCATTTAATAGGATTTAATAAGAGCAAGATGATAACACTAATAGGATGAAATCCTCATAATCTACCATTTATAGAAATCTAATTGATCCATTAGGTTGTAATGAATGTATCAATTAAAGCTAAAGGTAAAATTATGATTAGATGACAAGGTTATCTTAAATGTAGTGAGATCTACATAGAAAATATTGTACTTTAGTACAATAATTTTGTGTGATCACATTAAGCTTTGCATGACAATTGTTAAGTTGTTAGCTATTAACCATTTGTATTAGCTTCATATTGCCTTAATAACCACCAAACATATGAACATCATAGATGGCATCCACATTTGTTACAAGTAGAATCCACACTAAGCATTGTAATAAGAATATGCAATCTGAAAGTTCTATGTTTGACTTGTGATCAACTGTTTAAAACTTTCAAATTAAACTTATGTAGTGAGCTTGGAAGAAGGTACAAATTATCTTCTCTTGTGAATATGACAAAATTGAATGTCTTGTATAATTTCTTAGCATGTGTAAGTACTAAAATTACAAGGTTTTTGGGTGTATCAGTAGGGCTACTACACTCAATGTAGTTTCATTATCTAAGAATCCAATGTGTTCTCTTGAACATGACAATAGTATGGAATCCTTCCACGTGATGGTAGCTGGAAAAATACTAACATGGAACTTTAGTCTTGTTGCATTTGATTGAATTTAATATCTTTGTATAGAAATTGTATCAAAAGACTTATCCCAGAGAATGTGCCAACTACCTTTGAACGTTGTTATACTTGATAATTCTACTATGTCAGTAGTCGACAGTTCCCTTGTGCCTCTTTGTGCTTATTGGAGGTTCTATGTTAGTAAGACTTATTCAACAAATAAAAAATATCTCAGTATTGACTGTTGGAGTTAGACATTGAGGATTTCCCTATTGAGATTAAATCTGACCACTTACCTATTCGTGTTAAGCTACACATTTCCCCAATCAGCCAACACAATAAACATGTTCAACACATGCAAAAAAAAGCCCTTCCCAAGGGTAAAATCCTCATAAATAAGGAAAATAAAGAAATATTTAGTGTTGTTCTTAAGCAACATTTCCATGATTTGAAAAATAACAAAGAGATTAAAGCTGCATAAGAGGTAGATGTCCACATTCACAACAATTAGTTGATCCCGATAATCCACAAGGCATTAAATGCATGTAAAAGGTCTCACCCCAAGGTGGGGGTTGCAAACACCTTTCTAGAAAATCTGTGGTATGATGAAGAATGTAAGGCAGCCAAGAGATCGCTAAAGGAGAGAGGAATGGACAAAGAACACAAGAAAAAATATATGAAAAATTAGTGCAGTCCAAAAAAATAGAGTATGTTAAGGAAAGAAGGAAGGAGCTAATCTTGGGAAATAGAATCCTAAAGGCTTTTGGAGGGAATTGCAACAAAAGAAAAAGAAGTTGGAAAATAATAATACAGATGCCCAATGGTTAGAGTATGCTCAGCTCCTTTACAAGTGGGTCCACAAGAAAGACTACCCTCCAATTGTTAACACATCAATGGAACTATTCACTGTGGATGATATTAAACAAGGAATAAAGAACTTAGCAATTGATAAAGCACATGACATAGATGGGATACAGGCTGAATTTTTAAAGTGGGGGATTGAAACTCTTTCCCCTCACATAAAATGAATTATCAACATTGTCAATCAGGAAGGTTTTCCTATGGAGGGGACTACCAGTGTGGTCATTCCTTTGTTTAAAAGTGGTGATATTAATAACCTATCTAACTACCGCACAATTATGGCCAATCCTATCTTTGGAAAGCTCTTTGGGAGCATGATTGAATGCATGATCAATAACTAGGCAGAAAATGAGGGCAAAAGGGAAAAGGGGCAGGCAGGATTTAGGTCCAAGCATTCTACCATTGATCATTGCATCACCCTTAGGCACTTGATTGAGAAAATTTGGGACAGTGAGGGTGAGGAAGCTTTATGCTATTTTGTAGACTTCAAGAAAGCTTTTGACATGGTGCCTAGGGACAAAATTTGGAATAGGATGGAAGAATTAGGCATTCCAAATGTGTATAGAGCAGATGTTCACAGGTTATATGAGAACGTTAGTGCTAAAATCAAAACAAGTGAGGGTATGTCAGAATGTTTTGGCAGTGACATTGGAGTTAAGTAGGGGTTCCCTTTATCTCCCATGCTTTTTGGGATATACATTGATAAGTTGGAAGCTTGGTTAAGCAAGGATGGTGGGGATGGTATTCAATTGGCATGTTACATAGTGAAATTATTTCTATATGCTGACGATCTTATTTTAATTTCAAAAATAAATCATTGGTTAAGAGAACATTTGAAAGCTCTAGAACACTTCTATTAGGAAGTTGGGATGCAAGTGAACACCACCAAGACCAAAATCATGATTTTATCATTGAATAGAAAAGATAAACAACATACCTTTCTTTTTGAAGGAAACTTGCTTGATATAGTGAAAGAATACAAATATCTTGGGATTGAATTTCACTATAAGCTCATTTGGGAGACTTGTAGATCGAAAAGGATACAGGGAGGTTGGAAATCCTCTTACCTGCTTCAAAATAGATGTAGAAAAGCCAAACTTTGGGATTGGAAAACCAAGAAAACCCTCTTTTATTTACTATGTCAAAGAGTTTAACCTGGAAAAGGATCATGGTGAGAAAACCTATTTAGGGGCTGCTATTAAAGGGAAAACGAGGTTATTAGTTGCACAACTGAGGACGAGATCGCATAATCTTAGGTGTGAGAACGGTAGATGGAAGTTACCTAAGGAAACTTGGGAAGAAAGAACTTGCATATTCTACAATAAGGGGGTGGTGGAGATGGAATGACACTTCGTCATGGAATGCACAACTTATGAAGATATTCATAATTAGTACGCAAATAGTTTGGGTGTGGACAATATGCAATAGTTATTTAAGGAGGATAAGATCAACCAGACGACCAACCTTGTAGTCAAAATTAATAGCACAAGATCCAACCTAGAAAAGAGCATGAAAACAAATTAAGTTGTTTGTCTTGGTCCCATAGAATTTTTAGTCTCGTGGACGTCATTAAAATCTTTCATTCATTCATGGATCTAATTGTTTTTGCCTATAATGTCCAATGTTTTCCTTCCCATGGTGGTGGCCTTTGTTGGGTTCCTTGTTTGGTTGTTAGAACACTCCAACTTGATTATTATTTCTGCAGGTGCATATAGAAAATCAAATAGACTCCCAAACATCAGAAATATTGGAGCCTTATAAATACATGCGTGAAAGTAAACAAGTAGATTTTCTTGATCATATCTCTATTTTCCCACCACCATAGTCTAGGCATTTATTGTATCTGTTCACTTGACACCCAGGTGAACCCAAAAATTGTAGTTTTGGAATAACCCATTTCATCCCATGCAATTGTGAAACATATTTCACGAACGAACTTACAAAAGATAGTTATGGGTGCATCTTCTAGAAATCGTATTTCAAGGTAAAATAAAAAAGTTTGAGATAGCATAGAAAAATGGTTTATCCCTACTCTCTAAAATTGAATATAACTTCTTTCTTTGTTGTTGAACAACTCTTTTTTTGCTCTTTAAATCAAATGCATAGTTGAATTAAACTTGAAAGTTAAAATGATGAAGCAAATTGGTGTATTGAACACAAATAGGATCCATAACACTTTTTCATTCTTGGGAAGCATCAATTAGACAACCAATCTTTTGTAATTATATAACCTTCAATTAGATGACCAATCTTTTATAATTACATGACCTTCAATTATAAGTAGTAAAGTAAGGTACTTGTTGCATGTAGTGAGACTGGATTGATTGATTCATTACATAATTTTCCTTCCATGTAATTCAATTCCCTCATACACCTGCAATGTTTCCTTTCTAATACTCTAATCTTCCCAACAAATCTCTAGCCTCCTAACAATTAAGAGATAATGCCTCACAAAGTGAAAATTCAGCTTCATCAATCTTTGATTCAATGTTTCCTTTATCATATAAATAGAAGTAATTTTAGTGGGAACAACATCTAAAAGAAACTTATATATACACCTTCAAGGCAGCCTTGTATGATCCATAACAAATGTTTGATGTTGGGTTTACTTTAAATATGTAATTAAAAGTGTTTGGAAGTTTCTCTAGCCTAGTTAAGGAGTTCAACAATCATGAGGTCACATTTCCTTAAGGAGTTCTGTTGAACAAGCCTTGTCTGTAGCATTATGCACCCATGTCTCTCATTTTGGCACAAGAATATAGGACATTGGCAAAGTTTAGCTTTATATCTATCAAATAAAAATAAATTTTAAAGTTTCATTTGGTTTATGAAAATCGGTACAATATGCAGGATTTTTCTTGAGTTGTTTGAAGTAAAATTTAGTTTTTACAAGATTTTCGTTGTTTAACTTACATTTTCCTTGCATAACAGTGAGAACATGAACACATAATTACTGGAGGGTTGGTGCACAACAAGAAGAACTTGAACATGAAGACTTCATAGAAGAGAACAACTTATAGTATTTTTCACAATGAAATGAAAATACAAATATAAGTTACTTTTAATTTATATTTATTGTAAATATTCGTCAACAATTATAATTAATAAAGATATACCATTTTTTTGAGGAGGGGTAAAAATATCCCTTCAAAAACTCTCAAAGATGGTCATGGACATCTTTGAGAGTGTCTCTCTTGTTTTTTTGTATCTATTATTTTTATTTTTTTGTTTAAAAAGTAATCGAAGATATTATTGTTATAATTTATTTAAATAAGAATAAATGCATGCGTTAAAAGTTAAAAAATAATTTATTTATTTTTGATTAAATTGATTACTTAACATTAAATACCCATCAAATTTGACATTATTGATATTAAACAATTAATTCATATCCTTTTAATATTATATATATTTTATTTTAAAATATTAATCAAAATTATTATTATATATTCTAAAAATTAATTAAATTAATTAGTTTATTACTAATTAAATAATTATAATTTATTTATATTATGAAATTATTATCATGGATGGTGGTTTATTTCTCATGAATAGTGGTTTATTCCTTTAAAATAGTTATAAAGTAGTTATATTTTCTTTTAAAATGTAGTTATAATTTTTTTTAAATATAGTATAAATACACTTTCTTCCAATATAGTATATGTTTATTTACAGTTTGGCAACGCATGGATTATGTGTTCTTAGTCTCATTATTCTTATAAAATATGATTATAATTTAGTCTATTTATATAAATATTAGATTTTGAAGTGAATTTTGAAGAAATATTTATTGGAAGGAGAGAGTTTATTGATATATATTATGTTATCTATTTATTTGAATAAATATAAGAAATCAAAATAGAAATATTATAATATTTTTATAATTGTCTATTTTTATTATAAATATAGAACTTATTTATTTATTATTTTCAAATATTATATTATGTTATTTGTTTGAGTTGCATGATGTGTATGTGTAACATGTGAAATTGCATGGTGTGTCCAATGTCCTTGTGCACTTTAGGGTTGAATAATGTTGCATCAATTGTGAGTCAAACCTATATTTTTTTCTTAGAGTGTTTGTGTGCATTACTATTGGTGGAATTTATGTCATTAATATACATGTGATTGAATCATATGGAATGTAAATTAGTCTAGTTCATATTATGGTTGAATGTTATGTATGTCATTGAGTTTTGTTTACAATATTCTCCATGGCATGTACATAGGACAATTTTTTATTAAATTTATATGGTGTGCTAATGTGAATTGAGCTTTGGCATGTATGTAATTGACTTGTATACACATATTTATTATATGGAACACATGTTATGATTGCGTTACATGTGTGATTAAATCTGTATGGTGTACCTTGTGTGCATTAAGATTGAATGGTATTTATATCATTGAGTTATATGTGATTGATTTTCATGCCATGCACACGAGGATAGTTGATATTAATGTAGTATTGTATACCCAATATGTGTATGTGCATAAGGCCTTTGTGTTGGTGTTGCACTAATTATGAATGAAACTTACATATGGTGTGCTTAGAATGCTTTGGCATGTATACAATTGACTTGTATACATGTCCTTGTTATATGGAATTTATGTTATGATTATTTTACATGTGTGATTGAATTTGTATGGTGTACCTTTTGTGTTTGTGTGCATTAGGATTGAATGGTATTCATATCGTTAATTTATATGTGATTGATTTGTATGTCATGTGTATGAGAATAATTCATACTAATGTTGTATTGTATTCCCAATAGGTATATGTCCATAAGGCCTTTGTGTTGGTGTTACATTAATTGTGAATGGAACTTACATATGGTGTGCTTAGAATGATTGTACACATTAGTATTGGTAGCATTTATGTCATTAAGTTGTATACATGTGATGATTCATATGGAATGTGAATTCATCTAGTTCATATATGGTTGAATGTTATGTTAATCATTGAATTGTAGGGTGTGCTACTATGAAATAAGCTTTGGCATGAAAGTAATTGACTTGTGTACACATCCTTGTTTATATGGAATTTAAGTTATGATTACATTAGATGTGAAAATTGAAATTGTATAGCGTACCTTGTGTGCTTGTGTGCATTAGGATTGAATGGTATTTATCATTGAGTTATATGTGATTGGTTTGTATGCCATATACATGAGGATAATTCACATTAAGGTCAAGTATTGTGTGCCAAAAGTGTATATGTACATAAGGTCTTTGTGTTGGTGTTTCATTGATTGTAAATAAAATATATATATGGTGTGCTTAGAATGCTTGCATACATTAGTATTGGTGGAATTTATATCATTAAGTTGTATACATTATGAAATTATGTAAATTTCCCTAGTTCATATTATGGTTGAATGTTATGTATAGGGCTATTGTTTAATAAATTTGTATGGTGTGATAATGTGGATTAGGATTTGGCATGTATACAATTGAATTGTGCGCAAATCCTTGTTTATATAGTATATGTTTATTTAAAGTTTGACAACAAGGCATGAATAGTTAATTAAATTTTATGTGTTCTTAGTCTCATTATTCTTATAAAATATGATTTTGAAGTCAATTTTGGGGAAATATTTATTGGAAGGAGAGAGTTTATTGGTGTATATTATGTTATCTATTTATTTTGAAGAAATATAGGGAGTAGTAATATAAATATTATAATATTTTTATAATTGTCTATTTTTTTTTTTTTCGATTCATATAATTGTCTATTTTTATTATAAATATAGAACTTATTTATTTATTATTTTCAAATATTATACTATGTAATTTTTTTGAGTTGAATAATGGGTGTGCCAAGGTTGCATGGCATATATATATGATGTTGCATCAGTTGTGACTCAAACCTATATGGTTTTCTTAGAGTGTTTGTGTGCATTACTATTGGTGGAATTTATGTGATTAATACATGTGATTGACTCATGTGGAATGTAAATTAGTCTAGTTCATATTATGGTTGAATTTTATGTAGGTCATTGATTTTTGTGTATAATATTCTCCATGGCATGTACATAGGATTATTTTTTATTGAAGTTATATGTTGTGGTAATGTGAATTGAGGTTTGGCATGTATGTAATTGACTTGTATACACATTTTTGTTATATGGAATCTATGTTATGATTACATTACATGTGTGATTGAATTTGTATGGTGTACCTTGTGTGCTTGTGTGCATTAAGATTGAATGGTATTCATATCATTGAGTTATATGTGATTGATTTTTATGTCATGCACATGAGGATAATTCATATTAATGTAGTATTGTATGCCCAATATGTATATGTTCATAAGGCCTTTGTGTTGGTGTTGCATTAATTATGAACGAAACTTACATATGGTGTGCTTAGAATGCTTGCACACATTAGTATTGGTAGCATTAAGTTGTATTCATGTGATGATTCATATGGAACGTGAATTCGTCTAGTTCATATATGGTTGAATGTTATGTTAACCATTGAATTGTAGGGTGTGCTATTGTGAATTGAAGCTTTGGAATATATGTAATTGACTTGTGTACACATCCTTGTTTATATGAAATTTATGTTATGATTACATTAGATGTGAAAATTGAAATTGTATAGCATTACCTTGTGTGCTTGTGTGCATTAGGATTGAATGGTATTTATATCATTGAGTTATATGTGATTGATTTGTATTCCATGTACATGAGGATAATTCATATTAAGGTCAAGTATTGTGTACCTAATGTGTATATGTGCATAAGGTCTTTGTGTTGGTGTCACATTGATTGTGAATAAAAATTATATATGGTGTGCTTAGAATGATTGCATACATTAGTATTGGTGGCATTTGTGTCATTAAGTTGTATACATTATGAAATGTAAATTTCCATAGTTCATATTATGGTTGAATGTTATGTATATATTTTTTTTTGCATAATAATCTCCATGGTTCATATACATAGGGTTGTTTTTTATTAAATTTGTATGGTGTGATAATGTGAATGAAACTTACATATGGTGTGCTTAGAATGCTTCTACACATTAGTATTGGTAGTAGTATGTCATTAAGTTGTATATATGTGATGATTTGTATGGAATGTGAATTCCTCTAGTTCATATATGGTTGAATGCTATGTTAATAATTGAATTGTATGGTGTGCTAATGATAATTAATGTTTGGCATGTATGTAATTGAATTGTGTACACATCCTTGTTTATATGGAATTTATGTTATGATTACATTAGATGTGAAAATTGAAATCATATAGTGTAACCTTGTGTGCATTAGGATTGAATGGTATTTATATAGTTGAGTTATATGTGATTGATTTGTATGTACATGAGGATAATTCACATTAAGTTCAGGGATTGTGTTCCTAATGTGTATATGTGCATAAGGACTTTGTGTTGGTGTCACATTGATTGTGAATAAAAATTATATATGGTGTGCTTAGAATGCTTGCATACATTAGTATTGGTGGAATTTGTGTCATTAAGTTGAATACATTATGAAATGTAAATTTCCCTAGTTCATATTATGGTTGAATGTTATGTATATTATTATTTTTTTGCATAATAATCTCCATGGTCCATATACATAGGGCTATTGTTTATTAAATGTGTATGGTGTGATAATGTGGATTAGGATTTTTCATGTATACAATTGACTTGTGTGCACATCCTTGTTTATATAGAATTCATGTTATGATTAAATCACATTTGTGAATTGAATTTGTGTGATATACCTTGTGTGCTCAGGTGTATTAGAATTGAATAGTTTCTATATCATAGATTTATATGTGATCCGTTTGTATTCCATGTACATGATAATTCTTATTAAGGTTGTGTTGTATGCCCAATACATAAGGCCTTTTATGTTGGTGTTGTATCAAGTGTGAATCAAGCTTGTGTGCACATCCTTGTTTATATAGAATTCATGTTATGATTAAATCACATTTGTGAATTGAATTTGTATGATGTACCTTGTGTGCTCATGTGTATTAGAATTGAATACTATCTATATCATAGAGTTATATGTGATAGGTTTGTATGCCATGTAAATGATAATTCTTATTAAGGTTGTGTTGTATGCCTAATGTGTATTGTTAATAAGGCCTTTTATGTTGGTGTTGTATCAAGTGTGAGTCAAGCTTGTATGATGTGCATTAGTATTGGATGCATTTATGTAGTTAATTCACATATATGTGATTGATTCACATAGAATATAAATTGGTCTAGTTGATATTATCGTTTAATGGTATGAATGTCATTGAGTTTTTTGTATGATGCTCTACATGGAACATACATAGGGATAATTTTTACTAGTTGTATGGTGTGATAATATGAGTATGTCATTGAGTTTTGTGCATAATAATCTGAATGCACAACATAGGGCTATTTTTTATTAAAGTTGTATGTTGTGCTAATGTGAATTAGGCATTCACATGTATGCAATTGACTTGTATACATATCCTTTTTTATATGTCATTTATGTTGTGGTTACATCACATGTGTGAACTAGAATTGTATGGTCTACCTAGAGTGCTTGTGTGTATTAGTATTGGTAGAATTTTTGTCATTAATTTGTATACATGTGATTAATTTATATAGATTGCAAATTGGTCTAGTTCATATTATGATTGAATGTTATGTTCGTCATTGTATTTTATGCATAATGCTCTCCATGGTGTGTGCATGCCACTATTTTTTTATTAAAGTTGCATGATATTTTAATGTGAATTAGGCTTTGGCTTGTATATAATTGACTTGTATACACATCCTTATTTATATGAAATTTATGTTATGATTACATACCATGTGAGAATTTTATTTGTACTCATGTGCTTGTGTACATTAGGATCAAGTGGTATTTATATCATTGAGTTATATGTGATTTATATGTTTGTATGTATGTATGCTTGTATGTATGTATGTATGCTTATATGTATGTATGTATGTATGTCTTTAGAGGGAGGGAGAATTTGAAGAGAGAGAGAGAGTTGTCTAGGTAAGGTGGGAGGGAGAGAGGGAGGGAGAGACTTGATAGAGAGAGAGAGGTAGAAAGGTAGTGAGAGAGAGACCTAAGAGAGGGAGAGAGGGTGGAGAGACTTGAAAGAGAGAGAGAGAGGTAGAGAGGTAGTGAGAGAGAGAACTAAGAAAGGGAGAGGTGGTGGAAGGGAGAGACCTAAGAGAGAGGGATTGGGAGAGAAGGGGTTGGAGTGAGAGGGAATTGGATAGGTAGGGTGGGAGGGAGAGAGAGAGAGAGGGGGGGGAGGGAGAGAAAGAGTTATGTAGGTAGGGTGCTAGAGGGAGACACTTCAGAGATAGGGAGAGAGAGGGAGTGAGAGAGAGACTCTAGGGGGGGAGAGGGTTTGGGAGGGGGACTTGAGAGAGAGGGAGAGAGAGGGAGTGGGAGAGAGGGGGTTGGAGTGAGAGTGACTTATCTAGGTAGGGTGGGAGGGATACCCTATCTCTCAAGTCTCTCCCTCCCACCCCCTCTCTCTCTCAGGTCTCTTCCTCTGGCACCCTACCTAAGAGGGATATATATATATATAGAGAGAGAGAGGGGGTGGTGGGTGGGAGAGAGAGACTTGAGAGAGAGGGAGATACTTGAGAGTGTGAGGGGGGTGAGAGGGAGAGGGAGTGTGAGAGAGAGGGAGTGGGAGAGAGGGAGAGGGTATTGTCCCTTTGACACATGAACTTTGTCCCTTCATGGTGAATTAAAGGTTGTCCTCTTGATTTTGGGGTTTTGTAACCGTTTGTGCCCTTCAAAAGGAATTTGATTCTCTTTAGTGATATGGAAAACTTTCCATTATTGCATAACTACTGCCCTCATGATTTATGATTTTTATGCCCTTTTGTCTAAGAAGTTGTGGTGCAGGAGTACCTAAACCCTTAGGTGCAAATTTGATCTTTTGAAGATGGAATAAGTTGGCCAATAGTTTATTCTAGGGTAGTAAAGGGTGTTTTGAATTTATTTACTCTAAATAAGTTCTAAAAATACCATTTACAATGTAAGTGGGTGGTTTTTGAGTCTTTGGTATCAAATAGGAAAAAAGTTGCAAAAAGTGTAATTGTTGTCAAGCAAGAATTTAAAAAATGCAACAATTACGAATATGAAAGGTCAAGGATTTTAAAAGATACTTATAGGAATTGGGTTAGTTGGGATTTGAATGGAATATGTATAAAAATCCTCAAAAGGCTTGAACATCAGTTGTTGAAGAATATATTGAAGATTTCCAATTGAAATACAACATTTCTTTTGCAATTTTTTTGTGTTTCTAAACTTTTTGCATACTGTACGATCCCATACTGTCAGTAATTGCTTTGGAAACCAAAGTGTTATGTTGAGTCATGTTTTAAATCTCATTTGAATCCATTTTGAGGGCTTAATACTCAGATTTGTGGGAGATTTCATTAGATTTTTGTAGCAACTTGTTATCACAGAGTTGAGGGTTTAATTGCAATTTAATGATATATTAGCCATTCCACCTACTGTCTTCAATTGTTTCTTAGTGGAATGGAATGTTACATGTTAGAGGAGGTGCTCATAGGAGTTAGAAATCAAGGGAAGCAAGTTGTGAGAATTGGGATGATGCCCTAGGGTTGGTAAATGTGTTTTTCAATGTGAAAGAAGGCGTCAATGATGGGTTTTGAAAAAATGTTGTTAGAAATGTCTTTGTAATGGATTTGTGAGTTTTTGTAGGGTATATGAAAGGTGCTTGATGCATTGGTTGTGTTAGGAAATCCCGAGTGATAAGAGTTCCAATAAACCCTAGTGTTTTGTAAGAAAAATGAGGGTTTCATGGTGCGGCGTTCTAGCAAGCCTGAATTTGTAAATTGGTGATGGATTTTGTTGTTTTGAGTCACAATTTATGACTGTCGAGTGAGTTTGGATGTTTATCAAGTGTTTTGGAAGTACTTCCTTTAGAAAATAAGGCTAATTAAGTAGCCTAAAATAGGGGCAGTCCATTGGTTTTCAATTTTCTGTCAAAGAACCCTTATAGAATATGTTGGGAAGTTGTGTTAGAAATTTTTGTGAGTCTTAAAAGGTATTTGATTAGCCTTTGTACGGAATTATCCAAAAGATATATCCAAGTGTTTGTCTTTGAAGGCTACAAGCCTTAGTGTGAGTGTTTAACACATGTTAAGGGAATAGTGTTGCAAGAGTTGATTCCTTATTAAGGTATGATCTGTTTGAGTTGAATAGTGAGTCATCACCACCTTGCTTACATCAAGTTGTTGCACTCATGATGCATTAAATTTCTATATTTTTTTATCTATGAAGGTTCTACACTTTTACATTTTTTATTTCTACTCATTTATGATAGTCATATTGCTGCTCTTTTCATCTTCATTTGCTACTCTTATTATATTGTTTCTTTTCATCTTGGTATGAAGACTATGATTGCCTCCCTCTATGCACATGATTATCTTTTATGGCATAAAGGATTATTATTGAAGGTCTGAAATTGCACTTTTTCCTTCATGAAATGATTGTGCTAGGGCTTTTCAAAATGCTTCCTTTTAACACTATCCTCTTTTATTTTCATTATCATTTATCATGCAATGCCTTTTTGACCTTGTGTGATGTTCTTAGGACTATCATACTTTATGGGATCTATCAAGAATTGATTGCTTTCCTTTCCCATTTATGTTTGGTGGTTACTAATATGCCCCTTTTTAAAGTGAATGGATTTTATGAGAGATTGTCCTGCTTGTATCAATGACTATTGTGCTTAAGAGAGAAATATACCACTTGGTTTCTTGTAAAACCAATTGACAAGAATCATTTGAATTCAAACTAAATTTAACCTGAACTTGTTTATATGACTATCAAATTTGTTTTTCCGTTTTTAGATGTTGACATTAAATATCCCTAGCAATTTTGGTGGCACGATGGACCATCGAGTTGCTGCAACAATAGCCAGTTCTAATCCTTTGAGAGAGGTATGCAACAGATTAGTCAATTTGAAATTATAATTTCTCTTTTATGGTCTATTATTGAAAATTTTCATGATACTTGTATGTAGTTTAATTTCTATCTTAATGATTGTTATAGGTGGTTGTCACTCTAGATCGTGGATGTGGTAATATTGTAAATGTGCTTGACGACTATTTTTTATGCAGTAAGTGAATATTTTGTTATATTTCATTCAAAAATTCAATTTCTATGTATTAACATCTATACTTTTTATTGTATTAGTTGTAGCTCCAGAGGAGTGAAGAGAGAAGGACTAGTGAGCATGCTCAAAAGACAAGAGAACTGACATGCACTCCATCTAGCCGACTATTGAAGGAAACATGGGATCTTTTTCCTTCCCCTAGAGGGAAATAACTATGTATTAGGGTCGTTCGTTGTATGCCTACGTAGCATTCTGGAACATATGTTTGTATCGTTTTCAATGCTTCCATTACTTGTGCTTCACTTATTCACATGTATGCTTCACTTATTCACATGCATGCTTCACTTATTCATGTGTATACTTCACATATATTATGTGTATTCACGTGTATGCTTCATGCTTCCAATGTATAATTCATGTTTTCACGTGTATTATTCATTATTCATGTGTATACTTCATGTATTTGTGTGTATGCTTGATGCTTCTTGACTTCTATTGTTGTCTAGTGACAAGGATTTAAACACCAAAAGGTTTCAAATAAACTGTAGAAAAATGTGTTGCTTTTAATTCATGGTTGAGACTGACATCCAACAACTAATGGTTATGATTCTAAAGCTTAGTAATCATTGCATTTGCATCTATAGAACAAGTGGATGTTTCAAACCTCATAAGCATATATATCTACCTCTATGGACTTGTATAAACACATCAAAACCCATGATAGTTGTTGATCCAACCAATAAAATTTATTTGCATCTACTAATGTCACACCACTTGACTTCTCATTAAATGAAATCAATGCACAAGTCAGTTTTAATGATATTCTAAAGATAGTAGATGTGTATGAAGAACAATATAAGCTTGATTTTTAGATGCATCACCCATGTATAGTTATCACATTTCTCCTATATTCATCATTTAAATAAGTTAAAAAACCTCCTTCCACTTTCTATACATGAAATAACATGACAAATCATTGGGTAACATGGTGCTATAACTATCACCACATCATTTTTTATAACTCTAGAGCATGAAGAACCATACGCCATGGATATTGAATATCTGAATCCAATGTTTCACTAGTAGGTTGAGTTTTGCAACTCTGCAAGGGTGCACTATTCGATGAGAACAACTGCATTTTGGACTCTTCAGGGATTGAACCAGTACAACATATCTTAGAGTGATTCAACGTGTTTGGGTACAAAAGAGGACCATGCCTAGTGTATACATACCCATACGAATGCATTGGAACAGTCTGTTTGGTTACATGATTTGCAGAACGAAAGTTGCACCACTTTGCAACTTTACATTGCTTGCATTTAAAAAAAATCCTCAACCAAAAAGTCATCACCACGGGAAAACACCTCCGAGATAGAAAAGACCAAGAGAGGTTATTGTAGAGGGGCCCAACACGATCCCATAACCTCATATGAGAAGTTTCTAAGCGCCACGGTATCCGAGTAACAACCCGTCAAAGATTGCAACCATTTTTCACTTTGGACTTTTAAGGGATTGAGTTGGTTGAATGTAGCTCAAAGTGATTTGACGTGTTTGTGTGAAAAAGAGGAACATGAATAGTGTAAATGTACCCATTTGGATGCATTGGAACAGTCTGTTTGGTCACATCAATTATAGAACAAAAGTTGCAACACTTTGCAACTTTGTGATACTTGCATTTGACAACTTTTTCCACAAATGAAAAGTCATCACCATAAGAAATAGCCTTCAAGATAGAAAAAAACTAAAAGAGGTTATTGTAGAGGGGCCCAATGCGATCCCATAGCCTCAAATGATACATTTCTATGTGTCACGGTATTCGAGTAACAATCCGTCAAAGATTGCAACCATTTTACACTTTGGACTCTTAAGGGATTGAGCCAGTTGAACATAGCTCAGAGTGATTCAGCATGTTTGGGTGTGAAAGAGGACTATGTATAGCATAAACATACCAATCAAGATGCGTTGGAAGAATTCATTTGGTCACACGAGTTGTAGAACAAAAGTTGCACCATTTTGCAACTTTACACTACTTGCATTTGACAACTTTTTTCTCAACGAAAAAGTCATAACCATGGGAAAATGCCTCTAAGAAAGCAAAAATAGAGAGAGGTTATTGTAGATGGGCCCATGCCCATATGTGACACATTTTTTTTATAATTTTTTGCAAGTAAATAATTAGTTATGAATTTTCTAATAGGAATTTTTAAAAATATTAAAAACTATTTGTCCAACCAACCTAACTTGGTCAACTTATATTTTTTTTAAACTATGCTTCATGAAGCATAGAGTTTGATGCATCTTTTGAATTAAAAAAATATGTAACCTTTTAAAATTTATAGATGTTTCTCAATAAGCCTATCAATTGAGACTTTACACATAGTGCATGTAGAAAATCAATAATAATTATTTATTAAATTCAAAATCAAATAGATTTTATATTGGGTGAAAAAATTTGTCGGCACGAAGGTTGAATTTTGAAAAATCATTGCAACCCCTCAACACATTGGGTAGTTAACTTTTTAGGTTGGAAACCCCCAAGCCAAATCCCAAGGCAATCTAAAGGCAATAATTGAGGAAAAAAAATGTTAGAAAAAATGGATATTTGTTATTAATGGATATCCATTTATTTTACTTAAGAATGATTTTTTGGGTTCAATATAGATTAAAATTTAACATATTATAATATATATATATAAAGTTCTACCAAAGGGGGTAGAACTAGTAATTTTAATTTTACATAGGATGCAACATGGAATGAGTTCCATTTTCCATATTATAGGATTGTATTCCTTCGTTAGAGTTGTAAATGTAACAAAGGTACGCTTCTCCAAGCTTGTCTTCTTTAACACCTTTTTTAGGCCTTCTCAATGACATATGTCTTTGCCCTTTAATATTGCTTTAATTTTATCGTATCCTACTTCAATTTTTATTTTAAAAAGAGGAATACAAGAGTGAAATGAGTTCCTATGGTCTTATTACATTTTTAATTAAATTAGACAATTGACCTTGCCTAAAAAAGACTTCAACTTTAGACCTAATGGATGACATGAATTGTGCCATGTTACACTACTTGGCGAAGATAGGAGTAGAAAATATTGCTACATAAAAATGAACCCATATTTTGACACGTTGGAGTGATGAGCTTCTGACATAAGATTAATTTATTTTAATTACAATGCCAAGCCAATCTTTAGTGTGATGTTACTTCAGTCCTGAATCATATGTTGAATAGACCTATTACATGTGCAAGACCATAGAATTAACAAGATATGAATGCATATAGTACCCTCACATCCTATTTCCTTTCATCTTGCGAGATAATCATTTAGAGACACATGAATTTTATTTCATCTTAAATCTAGACTGAGCTGGAGGTGGTTATAGAAATGACCAAGGAAATCTTTGATCCAAATCTACTCAATGGGTTGGACAAGGTGGTACCACGACCCAGAGACATTGAGTGCCACATGGATCTAAACACAAATTTTCTATCCTTTCTTTTGGATGTCTCGGGAGAGGAGCTTTGGGGGCAGCGTGTTTGGGAAAAGGAGTGTTTTAATTTCTTGAATAAACTATCCTACTACGAACCGGTGGAAGATATTATGTTTCGAATGCTCTTTTACTTTTTCTCCTAAAGACATAATATATTTTGCTAAGAAAACAAGACTCTAATTCAATTATTGGATTGTAGTAGTACCATTCAAAATCTAGGTCACACAGTATTAAACAAAATCCTATTAATATCGTTCCACACCTTTATTCTCTTACTATGTTTTCTAGCCTTGCATATTCCTCACAAGTATGATAAGGTATAACCTCATGGATAGTCATACCAATCACCTTTTCTATAATTTTTTGAGCTATATGATGATGGCAGATCCAAATGATGGGACATAATATGATTTAAGGCTTTACTTGGGGCAAAACCTAAAAACTATTCTCTTTTTGGTACAATAAGTCTATAACCCAAAATGGGATTTTGACAAGTCATGCAAGGTTCCCATAGTTTTTAAGGGGTAATGATTACTACTATTAAAGGTGTAATATTACCTACATTTATTAGGTTTACTCTTTTATTCCTCTTTTAAAGTTTTATTACCTTTGATTGTGCAACATTTTCCTTGATCCTTTGGTAACAGGTCTTCCAATCCTTCCCACTTACTTGGATTTGACTCAATAATTATTTCACTTTCTTGTTTAACTCCAAAATTGGCCAAGAAATCTATGACCCCATTTGCTTCTTGGCATATACGTGATAATGAAAAAATCCTCTAGTTCTTCCAAATACTTCCATATCTTTATCACCTAGCTTTTTTAATTTCCAATTTGGTGTATTTTTCTTAGTGATTGCTTGTATGCAAAGTAATGAGTCACCTTCAATATCTATTTTTCTGATGTATTTTCTCTGCATAACCATAAACCCAAATCCAAAGCCTCTATTTTATCTTTGTTATTTGTAGCATGTCCATTTTTTTTGGATAATTCCCATATACACTATCCACTACTATATCTAATAATGCAGCCTGTACAAGGGTTGGTCCAAGATTTCCTTTTGAAGAACCATCAAATTTGATCTTGAATCTTTCCTACATCAGTCTCTTCCAAGCGACTTCCCTTCTTATTTTAGATTTGTCTTTCAGTTGTCCCTTGGGTCTTTTTAAATTAACCCACCTATTCTTTAATTCCTCATCCCACCTTGTGAACTTGGTGTCTAATTTTTCCATGATTTTTGCAATTAATAGTTCACAAAGACCTTTGATTTTTTGTATTAGTTCATTGTTACCTATTTTTCACTACGAGCTCAAACAAGTAGAGCTGAATTGAATTCATCATTGATAGGTACAGAAGTTTTCAAATTTTGCTGCTAAAGTATTCATTGTTCATTGTAAAGATCAAATTACATTTTGATTACAGTTTTATTACGCAAGTATTTGAAACAGAAAATTGGACATTTGCATAATAATGCTTTTTATTCATTTTGAAAAAATTGAAATCCCGCACAAGCCGCAGGAGTAGCCTAATTTGATTTCCATAATCAAATAATGAATGCAAGAAAGAAATGTGCACAACACAACTGAAGATAATACAGGTATAAGAGGGAAGGTGATTTGTCATTGCCTGGAATGACGAATCATCTTTACAATTAAAGTCTACAGTTATGTTTTCAAGTTGCAGCAACTTCAAGCTCCGAATGCATCTGCAAGATTGTAAAAAAGGTGGTATTAAAGCAATGAAAAATCACATCCTACCTCATGCCTGCATTACCAACATAAATGTAATACACATTCAATTAGGCATTCATAAGATGATTTCACTGTTCAAAAGAAAACATAATTCAATGGAAGCTTTCAGCTTCATTTATTTTGCTAACATGTTTTTTTAAGTGTGCAGGTGCAGGTAATCATCATTCCAATCAACAGATATGTGTATGAGTGGTGAGAAATGTGGCTCCCATGAGGGTTGAGCCCAGATCATAAGCAATGACGTGGGACAACAGTATGGAATAAAGATAATCGTTATTCTCCATTAAAGAAACTCATAAAAGCAGCCTTCAATTCATTACAATGGAAACAAATATAGCAAGTCTTCCTCCACCCATCATTTGAAAAGAATTATCAAATAGAAAAGGCCATTGATTTATCTTGAATCATTTATGATCATATATACAATCAAAGGCAGTCTCAGAATAGTAACACTGCCCATCAGGAGTATAATTCACAGGCAAATCATACAAATCTGTATGCAACAATTTGAAGAAAAGCATGTTTGCTATAAGTGGAACAACATCACGATATAAGAAAAATAAAAGTATCTTATTTAAAGCTATTATTTTAGTATTGCTACAAAAGATAGTGCTTTTAAAGAAACAACAGTATGAGGATTTTATATTCAGTGTTGATTAGTCAAATGACCATCATTGCCATCAAAGTCAATCAAATGTACAGATAAGGAAATCCAAATTGACAGTCTATTTCAAAAATGTAGTGTTGAATCTACCAAAAGGATAGTCCATTGAAGGTAACCTATGATCATTTAACACAATGGGAAGCATAAAGACAGTCCTCTTTTGTCTTAGCTATTATCTGTTTAGGTTCAATAATTTCTTACATGGACTATGAAGAAAGTCGATCAATAGTCATTATAGCTATAATGTATTTGAACCAAGGAAGTGATCTAGTATGATTGAGGAAACGCATTTATTCTCTTTTTCTGATGGTGAAAGATGCAATAATTTAGTTTAGTCACATAAATATTTAATACATAAATCACTATGACAATGCCATAAGCCAAGATCAAGAGGGACAATCGGGGTAATATGCTTGATGGCAGTCACTCTCCATGACTATGCATGTGAGTCATCAATGCATGAGGATGAGTTCCTTATTACATTGTTTTGTGGACATTTCAATGCATGGAAATAAGGACAAAATGATAGTATTTGCACACAATAACAAATCAGTTCACATTGCCATCATGGTGAGGCAGTAAGTGAAAGGAAAAACCATGGCGGCCAACATAACACAAAAAATAAGTGATAATCATCACTATTAAGGTCAAATGGAATAAATTTTGCAAAGATTCGAGCGGCCAATAATGGAGACATCCATACCTTGAGTCTCTATCGATTCTTCATAGTTGGAGACTTTCAAACCCGTGAAAGACTTCAAAGAAACACTTCATATTTCAGCCATTCATGATACAGTAGCAAAAATGCACACAAAAGGCAAAAATACACCAAAAATGTGTGCTACAACCATGGCCATTAGAAAACTAGGTGCCCAGAAAATGGAGAAGACAAAATACCCATAAAAAATGGTAGGTCGCGGCCTGTAAATCATGACAAAACCATAACCACAATAAGATAATTAAAACAACAGGGTCAGGCCAAAAAGAAGAATGGAGGAGCAAAGGGAGAGTTTATTGTTTCTCCAAAACAGTGAAAGTGATGATGTCGACCACAACAGAGGGTTGAAGCTTAAGATTTTTGTACATAGAAGGCATTAAAGGAAAATACAAATCCTCTTTTTCTCGGACAGTGAGCTCATACACATAATCAAGGTTTTTTTCATACTTTTTCAAAAAACAACAAAGGAGTTTCGAAGAATTTACCAATTTTGAACATGTAGGGCCAAGAGTCTGAGCTTGTCTAGAAAACACAAGTTATCAGTGAGCTTCCACTCCCAAGCTCTAGTGGAAACCCTATCTCCTCCAGTAGCGGTGCTCATTTTCTTCTCCAAAATGCAAAGTGTGAATGGAGAAATTATTAGGGTTAACCCTAATTCGAATTATGATAGGAATTTTTGACCTTTCTTTTAAGAAAAACCATTTCATTGTATTGTCACCATGGTATTGACTTCAAAGTCAATGAAACCTAATGATTTAAAGAGGCCCGTGAGATAACCAAAGCCATGAAATCACTAAGGCCAAAATAAAATTTGGAGGAAGAAGTATATATATTTCATCATATATTACATGATATGCATATATTGCATGAGGAGGCCGACAACATGTGAGAGGAATTTGAGTCTTCTTCACTTATGATTAGCAAAGTGAGCGATTGGAGTGCTATTATGGGGAGTCATAAGGGAAAAATTATTCTTTTGCAAAACATTTATTTTATTATTTTCCCCTTATTCTATATTGTAAAGTTGTATTTGAAGATTATTATTTTTCAATAATTTTTTCAAATCAACTATTGTAAAAAGGGGAAAATATATAAAAAAAATTCACTCATTTACATGTGGAGTTGAGGATTTTGTATGAAATGAAGTTTCAAATATCATGGGCGAGTTGATAAAAACGAAACAGTTTTGCATGCTTTAGTCCACTTTTTCAGGGATTTCTAGTTCAGTTCGAACTAATTTTTAGTTGTACACATTATGACTACGAGTTTGAGACCGAGTTCACTCATTTTTGCATGAGTTTGAGCCTTCTTTTCATGGATTTTTTCTTCTGCTCGGATTTCACTTTGGAGTTACCGATTTGGCACTCAAGGATGACTTTCAGTTTCATTTTCATGCCTTTGAGAGGCTTATTGTATAAAGTGAAATGACTTAGTCATTTTTCACTAGTTCATATTTTTCATCTTCTCTGGCATACCTTTTTGCAGAGAGAAAGATTTGTAACTCAACTTTTTACATTAATACACTTAGCAGGTTATTACTGGTTAATCAAATTTTATCAATTTGCAAAGCTTTCCTTTTACCTTTCAGTGTGCCAAAGTATTTTCCTTCAAAATATTAGGTGTCATATTGTTTGAATAGTTTGATAAGGAATCTATTGTGTTTTAATTTCAGGAAACCTTTATTTTCCTGTCTCATTCACATGTGCTTGTATGCAATCAAGTTTTAGTTCCACAAGTTATATGTTGTGCATCTGACTTATTTTACTATTTTAGTTGTGAAAACGTTCTTTTCCTTCAAAGATGGTAATACAGTCAAACCTTCATATGAATTATTTATGTGGTTAAACTTTTCAGATTTAGTTGTGTGAATAGGATTATTGAAGAGTAATTGTGAAACAAGTTGCATGCAGTATCATCATTTAAGTGCATAGTTAGTACATAAATTAGTTCTTGCATTCATTTCAGTACCTTCTTCCCTTTTCCCAACTAGTTTCATTGATTTAAATCAAAGAATAAATAGGAAGTCGACCTAGAATCCGGAGGTTCAATCTCATTATAGGTCACCCACAACCTAAGTTTGATCCAATGTTACACGGGATTGCATAGCTTTTTAGCCTTGCATGTGGGTGCAAATCCCTGTGATAACATTCATATTTATCCATAACCTTTTATTGAAAAATTCTTTGATTTCTTTCCTTCCATATGTGCCAAACAATCATTGACGACGTGAAGATCCATAAATTTTCCTACATTGCTTCCTTCTTTCCTTTTGTCCAGCTAATCAACCATTCTTTAAGATCATTTTGTCTAGCTCCGCTCCATCCTAAAAATTCTTGGATCTAGTCCCAACACCTCTTTGAGTATGAACATCCTAGAAGAAGATGATTGACTATTTCACATTTTTTATAACATAGTACACATCTGTTTGCTCTTTGTATGCCAATCGTATTTAATTTCTCTGTTGTAAGTATACTTTTTTGTAGTGTCATCAATAGGAAAGCACCTGCCTTGGTTAAACTTTAGGATGCCAACATAATGTTCTTGGCCAAGTTTTATCTGCTTGTATTGCGTTTTGAATCTGATACCCCATTTTAATAGTATATTCTCTTCATCTTGTCATATTATAATATTAATATTAATATAAATATTTATATATTTATAATATTAATATAATATATAATATATAATATATTAATATATACTAGGATATATTAATATTCATATAATATACATATTATTTACTATAATATAATATTATATATGATAATATAAAATATTAGAAAAATATTTGATGGATTTTTGTAAGGGAGTTTTAAATTTCATATTTATTGTAATAAAACTATAAGGAGTAGAGAGCAATGTACACATCTCTCTCTCTC